>NW_017547098.1:1087238-1159640 GCF_001854935.1 Bemisia tabaci
TTCATGACGGATGAATTTTTTCTTAATTTTTTTGGTTCTGCAAGATATGAAAGGGTTGCATGTTTTCAATTATGCTTTAATTTAGTGCTCGACGATGCTTTTATGACAATTGTGTTCTATTTTTAATTAAAAGTATTATATGTCACCTCTGAGATGAAAATTTAGGAAATCAGGCAAAATTACGGCAAATTTTGGGAAGTGATACACTTGACGTTGGAAATTCGGGTTTAAGCCCAACTATTAAGCTCGACGAGCTATATTTCCTAAGTCTACACCTAATGATAGTCAAAATAAAGTTTGGTTTGCCCAAAAATTCAGAAAAAAATTTTGGGAGGAAATAGAACCTGGAATTTGACCCTTATTTGAATTCACCCAGGTGCAGAATCCGCAAGAAGGGGTGATGCAATGGAAGAGGAGCGAAAGGGCCCAGCGTTAGGTTTCCGGGCGTTACGCTCATAAAGCTTATGATTTTATAATATACCTAGAGGAAGAGGAAGATTAGAGGGTGATTTTAGATCTACGATAAATATATTCATTTGATTTAATCTAGTTTACGTAATTTATAATAAATTTAACTTTTCATTCAAAAGGGACCCCTGCACTTTTTAGAAATTTCATAAATAATAACTTATTCATACATATAAAAAAATTAAGACAAATGAAAATCTACTAAAAGGGAAGATAATAACTTAAAGATAAAATAAAATTCCTCATAATTTATCCAATAATTTGAAATACAAATAGAGAAGTGCCCTATTTATACATAGTATTTTGGAATATGTAGGGAAACAAATAAAAATAAGCTCTTGTTGATAACACCGGAATATTGACTCATTGAGGCGGTAACTCCTTCAGCAGCTGGTATCGCACGTCACTGCGACACCACGGACACTTTATGAATAGCTTTTGGTTGTCGGTGTTGATTCTCATCATTCGAACGCATGTGTAACACACCTCACAACGGCAAGGCATAAAAACGGTTGCTTTCCTCCGCACATAGCATATGCAACAGGCTGCCAAAAGAAAGAATATTCTCAACAATACAGTCATTATTAATCCAGTGGAATTGAGGGAAAGAAAATATTGGATATATAATTAAAGTCACATCTGAAAACAACAGAACTTCATGTGCTACGCAACTGTTGGTTGATACGCCCAAGGCATAGATTTGACACTCGTCCGAAATTTTCTTTCCCTCATTCTAGCGTGAAATTTTGGATGAATGAGCTAAAGGGGCATAACTTTACGGACTACAGTGTCGAAAACTTCGCCTTAAAAAATCAGTACCTTAGTGAAGTTCTGTGAACTAAGATATACGGCATGCAATATATCGCATCAATTGGTTCCATTTATTCAGCTACTCGTCATTTTTCTCTAATTTTGAGATCGCAATTCTGTTGTCAGGAGACTAAAGCACTCACTTACCAATTTTAAAAAATAAATTCCACGTAATAAGGCGTGGTTTTTTAAGAGAGAAAATATCGCATTCGAGTGCAGTTTCGATATCAGTATCGAATGCGATGTTTTCTTTTTAAAAAAAAACCACGCCTTTATTACGTTGAATTTCTTTGTGAAAATTGGTAAGTGCCCAGTCAGCACCGCAATATTTTTAAAACATTTTTAAAACATTTTTGACATTATTTTGTAATTATTTTTAAAACATTGTCAAAATATTTTCAAAATTGCTACATGTTAACTCCATGTACATATTTTAAAAATATTTCCAAGGAAAATTTTAAAAATATTTTCAAGGAAAATTTTAAAAATATTTTCAAGGAAAATTTTAAAAATATTTTCAAAATATTTTATCGAAAATATTTTACCGGAATGTTTACCTATTTGTATACCATGCGCGCTCTATGAATGGTTATTGACACTATTCCCTTCTGTATACTCAGCGCGCTCTGTCAAGTAGATGTGGAAGTTCAGGCAAATTTCGTCATTTTCATAGTACTGCAATTTTAATACATTTGAAACATGAAATACACAGGTACTGAACATTTTAAACCACTTACCTGAATTCCTGCGACGTTTAGAAGCGTAAAACACCCGGACGCCCTCGTGCGGACTGGAACCTGGGCCGCGGGTTTGGTAGCCGAGCACTCTAGCCACTGAGCCACAGAGAGCTCATGGTGGGCCGGGTTAAAATCACGCCTGTTATAGCATGGGTTGCGTCAGTGCGCGGCTCGTTCCTGTTATTTGTTTTTTTCGATCTCACGTAATAGGTACTTACATTAAATTTACACTGATGTAAATAACACCTCATAATAACTGAAAATAAGGACTTGAAAATATTTTTAAAAAATATTTTTAAAAAATATTTTTAAAATAATTAAAAAATATTGTTTGTAAATATTTTTTAAAAAATACTTTAAAAATATTTTCAAAACTTTTTATTAATATTTTAAAAATGTTTACAGACGATATTTTTGAATTATTTTCAAAATATTTTCGAAAAAATATTTTCAAAATATTACTTAAAAAAGTTTTGAAATATTTTTGAAAATAGTTGGAAAATATTTTTTAAAAATTATTTACGTGACAATATTATAAAAATATTTTTATGCTTTCATTTTATAAATAATTACATTAAATATTTTTACAATATTGCTATGTAAATTATTTTTTAAAAGTATTTTCCAATTATTTTCAAAATTTTTTAGCAATGTTATTTAAAACTTTTTCAAAAATATTTTTTAAAACTATTTTAAAAAAGTTGTATCAATATTTTTCAGAGGATATTTTAATAGCAATAATGAAAATATTTTTAAAATGTTTTTAAAAGATTGCGGACTGACTGGGATGAGTGCTTCAGTCTCCTGATAATAGAATTGCGATCTCAAAATTGGAGAAAAATGACGAGTAGCTGAAAAAATGGAGCCAATTGATGCGATATATCGCATGCCGTTCTGACACAAAATATGGTGTCCATCGAATCACCTTAAAATTTTGCAAATGTATCGATCTTCGGAGGAGCCAGGAGTTTCGGCAAGAATCGATTTTTTAACTTAGGTTTAAATGGAGGAAATCCGGTGTTTCCAAATCGCTGGATCTGCTCAAGCGCAGCACCATTACAAAGATAGAAGACTTACGGAACCAACCCAATATGGGAATAGAGCAGGGGAAACGACGCGCGTTGTTGCCGGCGCAGAGATACAACTTTTCGTGTTGGATGGATGTCCGCGTTGCATCTATAAAGTTGAAGGCGCGAAGCGAACTTGTAATATTCGGCTCCACGCTGCCAATGAAGTGTCGCTCCATTTCGGGAGAAAGTAAAAAAAAATGAAGCTTAAAAAATATTGTGAGTGAGTTGGGAAGCCTATTCCAAACCGAGATACGTGATTCCTGAGTAGAACCACCAATGATCTCGTTAGTAGGGGGCAGGAGGAGGTGTTTTCATCGGCTACTTAATTTCTGTACTGACAAAACTCCATGCAACTTAAAATTCTTTCGAGCCATACAAGTTCAGAGTTTGAAGTAAAGAAAGACTTGAACAATTTTCAGCGAATCTCCTTTATGGACCGAGGAGCATTGTTAAAATGTCAAAAATGCTTGAGTTGGTTGGTTTTACGATATCAACAATTTTAATGATTGGTATCAACAGGACAAACCTCGAGTGTCCAATAATTGCATGACAGCACCTGATTGCCATGTATTTATCATAAACCGCCTTATTTCCAGTATTCCTCGGTCGATTGCCCTAAAAATTAGAAAATCTATACATGTACTACACTGAGAAAAAGCTATGGCCTATAAACCAATTAGTGGTTCATACAGAATACCATAATAGTAGTAAAGGCAAAATAGCACTTATACCCTAGTGATGGTAGGAGATACCTTAGTATGGCTCACAGACCGAGAATCGTTGGTTCATTTACGACTGCTAGTGGTGTTCTATATGAACCACTGATTGGCTTATAAAGCCATGGATTTTTCTCCGTGATGAAGCACCAATAAATTATTAATCAGAAACCAAAGGAGATGTACCAATATAGACTTACTCTCCGGATCATCCATGTCTGCAGCCCGTACATCACGACTGTCCCACTTAATTTGAACCTCTCGAACGGGGCTTTCAGGTCCTGTTGGGATAATTCAAGGGTCGTTTATTAAAAATGAAGAAGCTGAACATAACTTGTGGATCCTTAATTGCAACCCCCCTTTAAAACAGAAGAACAGGCAAAAATACCAGTTAGCGGAACGTATATTCTCGCTCACATTATCAAAGCAAAGTGATTTACTTAAAAAATACATCGAACTTGGACTGATCTGATATTTTCTGTCTAATTTCGGAGCAACCCTGGCTATTTGATAATTTATGCACAAATTGCAAGATCGCAAACAAATTCCCTGGTCGTTAGCTGCAGAGCCGACACTGGAAAGGCCTGGGATTATGTTTTTATGGACGTCAATACGTCATTTGGCTGACATATGGGCGTAACTACACATTGAGATGAGCCCGGAAAAGCATTGAATTGTATGGAAGACTGGGTTCATTGCAGAGTGTAGTTACGCCATTATGTTAGAAAGGCGATGAATACATAAAAAAATAAAAAATAAATAAATAAATAAATAAAAATATAAAAAAGCACGCACTTGGGATATATTTCAAATAATGTTGTTGACGAACAACATTCCTGTCCTGCTGAACCCCCTCCCCCCTATTGACGCTTAATTTTGGTAAAACTCCCTTTATAAAGTCGCTTGACAGCGTCAATCAACCCCCCGATAAAATTTGATTTTTCCAAGGCCTCCCAAAGTGTCTCACCAACGGCACACTGTCATACGCCCTCTGAAGATCCGCAAAATCTAAATGAGGACCTCAAATCAATAACGGGGTAAGTGCGAAAAATGAATATCGAGGTAGACCTCGAATAGTGTTCTATGTATGTACCAAGGACAGCAACCCGTGAAGCGGGGGCGGGCTGAGTGCCACGATCAGTGTGCAGTGTGACCCAATAGGTAGCGCTAAGTGGTATGTGCCGGGCAACCGGTGGAAAATAAATGGTGAATTACTGAAACTTGACTTTTTGGCACTTAGCCCGTTATTGGTCCTCAAATACAGCTCTTAAGCTACGTCTTTTATCCTTTCAATGACCTGGACAATAACAAACAGGTGATCGATCGTAGAGAGATGTGTAAGATCAAAACTTGCCGTGGCGTCTGGGTGGAGTGGGCGGAATGGGTGGCGGTCTCACGCTCGGATGAGGATATTCTAGCATGCCGTCAGGTGACACTTCAGACGGGGGTATACTACGTTCTGCACCTCTTCGTACCCACTTGGACGTACGAATAACTATACCTGCGAAACAGAGTTGGTTTTTTAAATCAAATATTTTTAATTTCAATGTTCTACAAATGCACTTATTTTTATGTATGTGTTACGGGTAATCTAGTCAAACCGGGTGATGTCGACATTACCCGGGTAATGGCGGCAATAATTGACATTACCCAGGCCGTTATGGTTAGGTTAGGTTAGGTTAGGTTAGGTTAGGTTAGGTCCATCCGGTCCCGTCTGCGGCCCTCCCTGACGACTGAGGGGTGGGATGGCGGGTATTGTAACCTAACCTAACCTAACGTAACCTAACCTAACCTAACCTAACCTAACCTAACCTAACCAAAACGGCCTGGGTAATGTCAATTATTGTCGACATTACCCGGGTATTGTCGACATTACCCGGTTTGACTTATACATGTATAAAGCCGCTTTTATATAGCGCTCTCTGGCGCTCTGCGACTCCTAGCCGCCAAAGTCCCCTATCCTTCCAAAGCCCCCCAGGGAGTTGGCAAATCCTCATTTCTTCTAAAATCCCCTGTCGCCACCCTTTCATTGGGCGTCCCCTTCGTCTCCTTCTAGGAGGAACCCAATCAAGCAACTTCTTTGGCAGCCTTTCGTCCGTTATTCTATCGACATGACCATACCAGACAAGCTGTCTGGTCATGACGTCGAATATGATGTAATTTTCGACTCCCATGACCTGACGCACTCTTTCATTTCGGACCCGATCTCTCCTAGAAATTCCTGCAGACCTCCTCCAGAAATCCACCTCCGTTGCTCTTAGCATCCCCTGCGTCCGTTCCTTCAGCTGTCAAACTTCACATCCATATGTAAGAATACTTTTGACTACAACGTTGTAAATTCTCCTCGCGTTCTCTTCGGAAATCCGCGGATCATAGAAGATTCCATTTAACATCGCTGTAGCCTTCCTTGCCAGGGTGTTTCTTTCCTTAATCGCTTCATCAGTTCTTCCACCCTGGGTCGACCGCACCAATAAGTACTTATAGTGCTCGCAGGCTTTGATCTGCTGCCCATCCTCCAACTCAATGCTTTGCTGATCACCTCCAGTCAGTTTCTCGGATTTGGAAATACTGACTTCCAAACCCCACTTCCGATACTCCTCTACATATTTTTATACAACATTTAGAGGGAAATCTAAAGGGGGAACACACTTTCTGATGAATTGTTTTGACCTGGTTGCAGATATAACCATCGTGAAGAGGAAGCCCCATAAATCACCGCTCCTCTGACGTGAGAGTGTATGTCTATTTACACGTGAGCTTCGGAAAGCATACAATTACGCCGAGAAAAGGGCTCAAGTGGACGTATTTCTGTGAAACGGAACTAAGCGCCGCCATAGGGGGAGGAAGGTAGAGGGGGGCTTGGATTGGCAGCGAAATCGGGCGTCGGGCTCGTTCCGTCCTATATTGGCAATGCTTTTCCATGGCGCTTAGTTCCGTTTGTCAGGACGCGCTATCCGGCATTCTGAATTCCTCAAAAGGGACTCAAATTGGCGCTTAGTTCCGTTTGACAGAAATACGTCCAAGTGGAAATCCAGAGACGCCGTACGTCAGAGGAGCGTTCCATGGTTCAATCAGTCGTAAATTTTTTAAAATGATTTTTTAGTTGTAAATCGATTGTAATCCCTCTTGACAGGTCTTTCAAGATGCCAAGGATTTTGATGGTGAACAAGTCCAATGAATGAGCTTGCTGCAAACAGGCGCGTAGCGGGTACAACATTCACGCTCATCTCGGGTACGTATCAGTGGCGTGGCGTGCTTTGCGATAAATCGATTGATCTGTCATGTAAACCTATGGTAGAGGATCGATTAACAGAGTGTTCGCAGCGAAAACCTTAATAATCGATTCCTTACCATAAATTTGAATGTGAAAATATCGATAATCGATCATTCACGCCTCGCCACTGGTACCTATATTTCAAATGCGTCTTGCTTCAGCAAACTTCACCTAGAGCAAAAAGAAGAGCCTTATAGGAAACGGCTCAAAAATTACGATGAGCGCTTTGAGAAGGTCTGAAATACTCTCCTGATTTCAAGGTCTGAGTGAGAAATATGCGATTATTTAAGCTTCCCGCTTCAAAAACGATACTGTGGCACAGGTGAACGTCTCGTAAGAGAAGTGACAGAACCCTTGCGCACCAGGATGCCATGCAATTTTCAACATGACCGACGCCCACACGCCAGTAAAACACAACATTCATCAACCGACGTATCTATATTTACATTTTCCTTGCGTTGATAAAAAGCATGCTGCTTCCTCACTATTTTCGCGAAGAAACGTCAGTTATTATGAATATTGTGCATGTACCATCCTAGTTCGCAAAGATTGGATGGAACGACTCCTTTTCCATTGGCGGATCCAGCAAATTGGCAACATTGTCTTTTCTCCATTTAAACCTATGCAAATGTATCGATTCTTGGAGGGGCCAGGTGCTCCCTAAAGAATCGATTATTTAGCATAGGTTTAAAAGGAGGAAATCCGACGTTGTCAAATTGTCGAATCCGCCTCTGTCCTTTTCTGAAATGTTCACCTGGGCCGTTGGGCCGTAGTATCGTTTTCGGGGTGGAAGGCTTATTCTTACGCATATTTCTCACGCAAATTGAGAAGTAAGGAGTGATCGTGATTTTTGAGCCATTTTATAAACGGAAGAGCTCATTTCTTTGCTCTAACTGAAGTTTGCAACCGGCCCATTGGCGCGACCTCGAAAATACGGCCTCGCAACTACGATAATTTTGGGGGGGGGGGTTTAGGAGCTTGTTGCAGAGGAAACTAAGGGCACTATCGTGTTCTTGCGCGAAATTTCACATCGTAACTCACAATGTAATTAAATTGCAAATCTCGCGGCATTCAAGATTTCCATCATACCGAATATTTTTTCTGTTAATTACCTGTTCCCTGGTGAATATTGTGACGTCGGAAATAGCATAATGGTGGTCTCTCGTCCTCGCTTTTCAGGATTTCGAAGGCCATCCTGACGACTATGTCAAATGAATGCAGCCCATTTGGCCTGACTTCGGTCGCAATTAAAGTATCCCCCTCTGTAATCACGGTAATACTCGTTCCGACTTGCGATGAATTCTTTTTTCTTCCGACGAGGGATCTGAACGCCTCACACCAGGTCCGAGGTGGTAACAGTCTCTCTGGTAAGGGTAACACGCGCTCTCTTTCGTCATCCTGGCTCGGGACTGGTAAAATACAATTGATTATAAAACACGAGAAAAGTACACTAAAAAGAGTTGAAGCATGCTAAAATATTTTTAAAAAAAATTCAAGCAGGACGTTTCGGGCCGGTTAGGTAAATCTATTTTTTCAGGTTGAACAAAATAGCTAACAAGTTGTTGATATTATATATCCGTAGCGTATACATGAGTAACGGTTAGGGCCATTAAAATATGAAGTGTCAGTAAAAATCGAATCGTATTAAAACAAATACAAAACAAAAATAATACAAAATTAATTGATATTGAATTGGTTTGTGTTTTGATTACTTTATTGCCCGGTGCTCTAATCATGGCATCATCAGGACTCCATATCAACAGGTAAGTTGATGAACACATCGACGGATGTCACATCTACGTCATCAATGGATGCACATGTCCTAAAAACATGATCAACTGGCGTTCAGGAAAAAAGGAAGATTGGGTGGAGGGGTGGGGGAAAGGAGGAAGGCCGTGGAAAAGAAAAGTAACATTGCCTATGGATATAAAGTACAACAAGAACAAAATGAGCAACATTTTACCAACCTGAAGGTTCAATAAGTTGAAAAGATTTTTTCACATGTAATCCATGAAGTTGATTTTAAAACTACATAAATAGGCCTGTACGAGATTTGCACTACGTTTTGCAATTAGGAACTACGATTTGTGGCGTATCGCAGGAACAACATATGCACCATTAGTTTTCTTACGCAGATAGATGTTTTTATGTATTATCTAGAAAGTTTAGTTCCTAATTGCAAAATGAGGTCCATTTGTACTACAGCACTCTCTCTCCGTAGCTGCCTCCTCCGTAACGGAAAACTCGTTCTCGGTATGGGAGGGGAGTTTTCCGTTACTCTCACGGATAAATCCACCAGTCCCCTCCCCCTTATGTCCGGGCCGGATTAAGAGGGTGGCCACATGGGCCGCGGCCTATGGTGGCAAAATGTAGGGGGCGGCAAATTTTGGAATCTTTTTGAATGTAGGTATCAAAAAAAGAGAGAGAAAAATCGGATTCAGAAAATGAATTACCAACGAGAAAAGGCGAGAAAATCTCTCATTTCCTGAGAGTGAAAGTATAGTAATTTCTAATTTTGTCGTCTTTCGGTGATACAAGAGACAACACCTTTAATTAGTCGAGTTAAGAGAGAAACCAAACACGCAATTTGACCTGGAACGGAGTGGTGTGGCGGTCGGCATGAAACGCATAGTGCCTTCAAGACTGCATGAATACTTCACGCATTGCGTCAAACACACTGCGGTCAGCAGCAGTCGGCTTGAAACGCATAACGCCTACAAGACTGTACGAATACTTCACGCATTGCGTCAAACAGTGTGGTCAGCAGCGGTCGAGCGCCTACAAGACTGCATGAATACTTCACGCATTGCGCCAACACATGCGGTCGGCGCAGCGGTGGAAGTCAAGATTATACATATATGTTTGTTCTTTCATAATTTTTTCGTTCGTTTTTTATAAATGGAAGGCCTTGTCCAAACAGGGATGGGTTTCCGGAACTGAACTTTTGTTAGTGTTGACAGGGCTTCCACAAAAAATGTGCCCAACACGAGTAAACGCGTCTCATACACACATCCCCCACCAAATGCACGTTCATTTGATGGTGTTTATAGATCGTATTCGACAGATCACACAGGTGAGATTATATTGATATCGATTGGTTCAATATGTAAACACGGCCTCAAAAAGTCAATTTAGAAATCTGAGGTAACGGGTCTTATGTGATCGAATTTTCTTTCTCCTGAGTACCTACCAGATGGCAATGAAAAGTGAAATTGTTAGGAATTTTATCATTTTCAGCTTTTCCAAATTAAATCTTAAAATTTTTGTTTGAGGTTTTGTTCTACTGTTTTGAACCAAACGATAGATGGAACCACTGTCGAATACGATCTATTGACGTCTCAAAATGAATGAGAAGGGGGCGGAAAAATATAGGCGGCCCATGGGCGGCAAGTAGGCAAATCCGTCCCTGCCTTATGTACGTATTTGAAACTCTTTCTACCGGATCTCATTGCTGTACCAGATAATTCTTCCGGTTCCTTTGAGACCTTGAGATCCGTCACAGCGAAAGAGACTACTGTATATTAAAATCGACTCACAATTGGATTGCGTTTTTCAAAAAGGAACCAGGAGCATTCCAATTTCGCTAAGATTGTACAACTTTTTTCACCTTGCAAATATAAATGGATCATCTGGACAAAATGTATCCCTACACCCATTAAACTATGACTCCAAGGCGAAAAATACCTTTGTGGGTTTATTTAATTTTTTTGCACGATTTCAGTAATTTTTTACGCAGAATATAAGTCGCACAATCCTAGCAACATTTAAATGCTCTTGGTTCCTTTTTGCAAATGATGCAATCCAGTTAATCTCGGGTATAATTTGATACGTTCGGCATATTCGTTAGACGTGCGTCTCACCAAAACTTTCTGATTTTCCTGGAGCCCCATCCCACCTATAATAGTTACCCGACCTATGTCATCAATTCTTTCGTTCACGATAACTGTCGTTAGATTTACGTTAGCCTACTCAAATTTTTTAATTTTGTCCATTTTGGTCTCATAAAGAACTGCATAGATTTTTGGTTAAATCGCACTTACCGTTTACTTATAAACGGTAATTAACGTAAGTGCCCCACTTACGCTGTTTTCCACTAATCTGTTTTTATGAAAGTTCCATTCCTTGGTTTCCTTGATAACCTTTGTTTGCTATCAGCTGATGTTTTATTTCAATTTCTTTTTTTATTTTTTCATTTTTTTTTTGTTAATAAATCATTACTAAGTTAGTTTTAATTTTTTTGCCAGCATTTATTCTACCTCCTCCCCCCCCCCCCNCCCCCCAGCTCATTTTTCTAGCTCCATCACCCTCTCCCCTCAACTCATTTTTCTATCGATTTTATCATCTTTTTTATGGCATTTCTTGCTCCCCTACCACCATTTTTTCGGGGTTATAGATATTTTAGCGGCCTCTAGACCCGTGATTCCAGTCACGGGCATTTCGCTAGTTAGGTAAGAAGCACGAGTAAACTTTAACAGATAATCAGCACACTGAGAAGATGACTTAATCGTGATACACTCTGGAATTAGTGTGAAGTCCGATCTTGTAATGTGAGAAACATTAAAGGTTGGCTCACCTGAACTTTCTTGTCCCTCCGACTGCCCTGACGAACTTGACGTCCTGGGAATGGAAGTCCCCGAATTGCTCTTCCTGGATAGCAATCTCCGCCAGCTCCTGTTAATTTGAGTATTTTTCTGATTGAAACTTTCTATCACGCGTGGTATTGCACACGTTGTCAAATAAACGTTTTCTAAAATTCAAACTATCGCAAAGATTTGTGATCTGCTTCCGCGAGGAAGGGACCAAAGGGGGGAAAGGGTTTCCAAGGGGGGGGGGGCTGCGGGCCCATTATTGAAATTGATAGACAAAGTTATAGACAAATATGACAAGAGGGATATGGAGGGAACCTATTGGTGGAAGCTGGTGGTTGCAATGGACAAAGAGGGTAGGTAATAGACCTACTAATGGCAACCCTCGACAGTTAGTTCATCATTTTCTCCCTTAGTCTATAAGAACCACACATTTCAACCAATATGATCGCTCTAAGCCCCCCTATGTCTTCTATGTCTATAGCTTTGTCTATCAATTTCAATAATCAGCCCGCTGGGGGCAAGGTAAATGGAACGTTTAAGTATATGCTCTACCCGACCCTTTAGATCAGAACTCGGCTTTCGGCTCCTGGCGCTAAAGCTGTGGCGCAAAATTTGAATTTCAACAACTTTTTAGTCTCGGCTGAAAACAAATATGACCGTACACTGTTTTTGATAAATAACAAACGAATTCAGTGCAAGTAAATTCTTTAAGAATGAAAATGCGTTTGCTATTAGTGATGGGGCTGTTTGTTCATTTTTAGCATCAGCAGACGTTTATATTTGATTTCGGCCGAAACTTCAAAATTGTTTAAATTCAAATTTCGCGCCATAGCTCTGTAGCGGCGGGGGCCGAAAACCATCAGAAAAGGTCAAGAAGAGCAAACCTACGTTTCACTTACCTTAGTCAGGGAAGGGTGCAAAATTTCAGCACAGCGATTTTTGTTGAGTCAATCCTAAGAATCGCATTTTGAGATGCAGACGGAAACATCTCTAGTAGTTTAAAATATAAGTTGCGAGGGTTTCGCTCATCTGCCAATAGAGATTGTGATGTTGCGTTATACAATCCGGCAATGGAGATGTTGCATGTGTGAAGAATTTGCGATTTGACTGTTGTTTCTTATGTAAAAGTTCGCAAGAAACACGATGGTACCACTGGTTTTCTGCGAAATCATCTCCCAAGCTCAAAAAAGCTCTCAAGTTAAGGCCATAATGGAGAGGATATCCCACGCGAGTTCACCTCTGAGTCCCCTGAGAGTCCACCTCTACATCAAGACAAACTCTCTATGCAAAGATAGGGAGCAAATGTAATAGCAAGGTTGCCGTATTTTCAGTTTTAGAGTCCCCGAATTAAGTGGCAGCCCTGTCAATGCATTTGCTCCCTATCTTTGCATGGAGAGTTTGTCTTGAAGTAGAGGTGGACTCTCAGGATAGCGAGGGATATCCCCTCCATTTTGGCCGCAACTTGAGAGCTTTTTTTGAGCTTGGGAGTTGATTTCAGAGAAAACCAGTGGTACCATCGTGTTTCTCGCAAACTTTTACATAAGAATCAACAGTCAAATCGCAAATTCCTCACACATGCAACATGCATCTCCATTCCGAGTTCTGAGCATGAGAGGATAGAATTTCAAAAACCACTTCTGGGACGTATTTCATTGTCCGTATCGTTTTGATGGCCGCCATTTTGCACGACAAATGATTTCTTTTTATAAATGATTGGATACTTATATATTTATTGTAGAAATCGTCGCCCCTCTGACGTAAGGGCGTATCTCAATTTCAACGTGAGCCTCTAAAAGTATGGATTTATACGTGAATCACTAAATACAAAAAGGGCACATGTCCAGAAAACCAAATTGTTCAGGAGACACAAAAAAAACTGTTTATTTCGTGGTAGATATTTTTTGGAAAGTCGTTATGTTTAAAAAAAACCAGCGCTCCACTTCTCCCCGCGCCGGTTTTTTTAAACATAAAGACTTTCCAAAAAATATCTACCACGAAATAAACAGTTTTTTGTGTCTCCTGAACAATTTGGTTTTCTGGACATGTGCCCTTTTTGTATTTAGTGATTCACGTAAAACAGGGATCATGTGGAATATGGGATACGCCCTGACGTCAGAGAAGCAACAAAATGTCAACCAAGACTACCTATCACCTTTCATAGAATTTGGGCATCATGAACCGATTTTATGTGAAGTTGTCAATTACAAGATCTACGTATACATGATATCGATTTGTAAAGCACTAGCGTTGAGCTTTTCCACATCCTTTTAAGGCAAAAATCTAAATTTATTGAATTTGTACTCGCATTTTCATAAATTCTGTAAACACATAAATAGCTTCAGTAGCTGAATTTCACTAAACAATAATAACTAACTATTTATCACAGCAACTTCTAGGCAGTTATTTCTCTTTATGATCAAGGTATTTCGGAGTATGGTATATACCATGAAAAACCTCTTGGTTCAAGAGTGCAGTTTCTTGTCGCCGGATTTAAGAGTCTGGACTCTTGTTTCAATGCAAAATCCACTTGAATCAATGCAAAATCGGCTTGAAACAAGAGTTCAAGACTCTTAAATCCGCGGCGACAAGAAACTGCACTCTTAAGTCAATGCAATGCGGCATTGGTCCAAGAGGTTTTTTTACCAGTGTACACTTTCCTGAGATAAAATTTACTAAAAGTTTGGCCTTTTTCAACTTATTACAGGATCAGCTATGATTTGCAGCCGTTGGCTTTATATACAAGAAAAAATATGCCACCACATACTGATTTCTTCTTGAGCTTCCTACGTTTGATAGAGGTTGTTCCTGGAAAGATGAGGTTCTTCTTGACAGATTCCCTGACACCTCATTCTTGACCTAACACAAGAAATTGAAACTCCTCAATAAGAAAAGTCATATGGCTGACCTTACAAATGATTCGAATGTAGGAAACAGTCTCAAATTTTAAATTTTGAACGAGTATCACATGTTCTAAGTGGTTTTTTGCAGAAAAATTACACTGGTTTTGCTTATAAAAAAAAACGCAATAGTGTATTTCCTTCGGAAAATACACTAATAATCGGCTTCAGGCTCAGATACAGTAGATTGCCTTATTTTGAACTTACAACTGTCTTTGTGTAATCTTTTGCATGTTTCATTTTCAATTCTGAAGATCTTATTACGGTCTATGTGCGCTGGACGTTTGACGGATGATAAAAACCTCAAAACCAAAGTTTCATGAAATTAGATTTTCAAAGCGACGAAGTGCTTCCTACTGACGTATGTGTATGTAACTTGTATTATATGAGTATGAATTAGCTTGAGATGGTACCTTACGCTGATTCATACGTGTATACTACAAGATACTGACTCTAGGAACGGTTTTTCGGATTTTCAGGATCGAGTTTTCTTCAAAAGTCGACCAATCTAATAATTTATAGGAGCGAACGGATTCAGCTAAAACGGCAACATAGGTTTTACTTGTGGAAAACCGAGAGTTATGAGAAATTATTAAATGCGCATAAGTGTATGGCATTTCAGAACGCACAGCAATGGATCTAAGATAAATTACTCGGTAAGAAACATGCAAATACTACTGTTCCGAATAAAATAGTAAGCTTTCTTGCCAACTTCTAACTTAAAATTTGTTTGTTGCGTCTCAAAAACGAATTGCAAAGCAATCATGCAGAGGATAGCACACACTGATTTACCTGACATGAAACAAATGAGGCCTTTTTCATAAAGCCGAATTTTACTAGTTTTGAATCAAATCTAAGATATTTTTGAATGGTCATTGCTAATTTCACGAAGAATGGAGGATTTTTTTAAAAAAATTTCAGCTATGACGCGAATGGGTCCATAATCTCAATGCATCAACACGGCAGCAATAGACGCTAGTGGCGTGGTGTGCTTTGCGATACATAGATTGATTCGTCATTTAAACCTATGGAAAAATATCGATAAACAGGGTGCTCGCAATGAACACCTCAATGATCAAATTTTTACCACAGCTTGAAATTGGAAAGTATCGATAATCGATCATTTACACCTCACCGCTGATAATCACTGCTACTTTAATCAGGGCTGCGGGCCGATTATTGCAATTTAAACCAGGCCGATAAGACATCGAATTGCGATATAATGCATGGTTGAGATAGGGCTATATGTCTTGTCGTGTCGGGCTGACATAGTTTCAATAATCGGGCCGCTGGTGGCTATACCTATCCCTGTAAAAAATATGGATTTTTAACTCTGAGTAGATCGATAAAGTAATGCCTCACCAATCTGCAAACGACAAAGAAAACGAACAGATAGAGGAGACGACTCAAAATTTGCATCCTGTCTTCAGACGAGCCACCACACAACAACGGTTACAGAATTTAGCAGGACTTCCGGGGTCCATTCTTTGTGAAAAATAATAAATGAGGCAATCGCCGGTAAAAAGTAAAAAGAGAGGGTAGTTCAGTTCGTGCGTCACGCTTAACACGTAAGGCTGACTGTCCGCTTCAAAGCTCATATCAAGCCGGAAATACGTGGCTGTTTTTTGCCCTTTTGTTTCCTACTGTTGAACCGTCATGAAACCATCAAGCTCTATGTCTGTCGATATCAAACGCACTTTCATGTGACTTAAATTTGTCATGTTTCAACTTCAACCGATCCATTTGCAGTGGCGTGGCGTGCTTTTCGATAAATCGATTAATCTGCCATTTAAACCCATGGAAGAGGATCGATAAACATGGTGTTCGCAGCGAACACCTTAATAATCGATTCTTTACCATAGCTACTAATGAGGAAATATCGATAATCGAGCATTCACGCCACGCCACTGTCATTTGCGAGCGTTCATGAGCGAAATTCATCCGTCTACATTAAGAGGTTTATAGGAAACGCGCCTCAATGTGAAAATATGATGTCCTTCAAATCTAAATATGGTAGGTACGTCACTGCAGCTCAATGAAAAAAAGAGCGAAAATTGTTGAAATTTTAAAACTCTTCTAGATTCTCTTTCATGTATCTCACTCTCGGCAGAGAGCTTTTTAAATGGCAAAGAGCCCGCCTAGAATAATTAAAACAATGTGACTAAAGCTTTTTATAAATTTTTCTTCATCTCTTCTAGTGAAGTGCGGACTGCTGACGCACTTTGATAGCCATTATTTTGCAAAAAGGAGACATGCCATAAGACATGAGTGCTTTAAACATTGATGGATTAATTTTATCGATCGATTATTCATACATCGATTATATCGATCGATCTTCGATATCTCAGGTACAAATGTTGATCTATCTCACTGTTAAGTGGGATTCCGTAGATTGAAAAGTTTAAAAACATTATTTTTTTCAGTCTGAGGTATGCAGACTACCAAGGAGAGAAAGGGAAGTTTTTGTGTACGTGCAAGTCGCTTTTACGGCGCGCTAGGGCGCTCTGCGACGCCTACCCGCCACAGGAATCTGTCATGGCAGAGATCCTCCGGAAACTGGCATCTCTCTGTCTCTTCACGGATGCCCTCTACCCACCGTTTGGCTGAACGCCCTCTCCGTCGCCTACCTGGGGGGACCCACTCCAACATCTTCGGCAACCAGGTATCAGCCATCCTCTGCACATACTCATGCCAACCCAATTGCTTCCAACCAAATGCAAAGGGAAGTTTTTGCACGCTGAATTTTATCGAAATTGCAAAATTTCAATCAGAACATCTTATAATACGCCATGTTCGTTGGAAAAAAATATTTAGCTTTAGTAGGCTACTTTCATCGAACCATACCGACGCTCCTCTCTTCCATAATTCCCTCTTGAAAATTTCGCGCTATTATGTCAAAAATATTTTTCTAAAAGAAGAAAAGAAGATCCAGAAAAATGCGTTACTCGTTAAAGAAGGTAAGAGAGGCTTTACGAATTATGCACTGATACCTAAATATTTTCCGATGTCGAGGCCTCATAATTACTTGGTAATGCAAAAAAACAATCTATGCATTTTTTGGAAAATTGACAATGTCGCGATACTAATCAGTAATAGTCTAAATCATCGGCACCATAAGCAACGCTGGAATTCAATAAAAGTGTAATAAAAACTTTAAAGTGCTCTCATTCAGCACTGCACGTGAGAAACAATATAATCATTTCATTATAACACCGGATGCAACTATTCGAGCTTTACAGATGTGTGGGTTGCATACGCCCGAAAGTGAAGGCGTTTTGACTCACCAGGCTTTCTCCGAATCATTCGGTGAGTGCGCCGTGCGTCCTGCTGGACAGGCAGAGATTAGGAGTAGCAATAGTTGCCCAGCAGTTGAAATGTAGGCAAAACGTACGAGTTAAGCTTACGAAACCAACACGCCTCCTCAAGTTTTAAATATGAAGTACTGATTCTACATGAAAAGAATAGGTTCGAACATTGCTGCTGTACTGTATGATTCTTGTGGGAATGCCAAAATTTAGATAGATCTCTTTAATCTTTCAAAAAAATATACAGGTATATAACAAAAAGAGAAGTAGGTAGATTTTGACTACTTGTATCAAGTTTAAACGGTGTCTGAAGTTACAAAATTTAACTCAGCCTAGAGCTTTACCAAGTATCTGCATCATAGTTTTCTTAATTTTTTAAAATGACCCTGAAAAATGCCTCTCTCCTGATTTGTGTAATCATAATGAGAATGAACTTCGATGTTTCTTAAGTTTTCTCTTGTAAAATGTCCAAATTTTACGATGGTGCAGGCGACTGAATTATCCTCGATATTGACAAGGACTATATTTTTCACATTCAATTTGAAATTTTTTAAAATGCAAAATAGGAATAAACTTTCTGAAGTTGTCTACAATACGGCTACATATTCAGAAAATGTTCCTGATTCAGTCACGGCATTTCGATTTTCCAAAAAGAAAAGTGGCCAAGAGGACTTATCACGTATCCTGGAGTTAATATAGGTTCAGCCAGTGTCACTTGCCGAGTCACCATCATCAAAACAGTCAAGTATTTTAGCATCAGAATTTATTTTGAAAGTCAGTTTCAAAGCAGATCTTTCGATCTTTCAGATCTTTTGATCTTTTCTTTAGGATCCTGGACCCCATTGAAGAATACATTTCCCTTTTTTAAAGAGGGATTGCGAAATTTTGCCCTGCATAAAACAAAATATCAATTTTTTCCAGTTCCTAAAGGATTTTTCCAAAAATCATAGCTTTGGACTATTTACCAAGTAAATTTTAAATATTTTCCCAAAATTTTGTTTTCAACATGCTAAGATAAAAACGAATATTAATTTTTGATTCAGTGGCAAAGAATGCACATAAAGATGTCAAGTTATGTATATATATTTTTTTTGCTGCTGAGTTCAAAAATGCGCCCTTTAACTATATTATGGCAAGTGCCAGTTTTTTGGGAGATCAAATTTCTTTCAGAAATTCTATTGTTTCGGTAAGTTTCAGTAAATTTCGATTTTTCGAAGAATCCCGAAAAAACCAAGCCCTAAAACTCCATAAGAAATCACCCTCTGTGATTCTCGCCTTACTCCGAAAGACAATTAGTTACAATGCGATGGTGTAAGTCGGCAATCACATAACTCGGTTTGCGACGTCGAAGACTTCCTGTCATACTTTATTTTTAAACGGGAAACTACTCAACGGCAATTCTTTAAAACTGCCGTGATTTTTCTTCTCTGTGCGAAGAAAATTCTGCACAAATTTCAAGGAATGCTGTCAATTTGTTCTCCTTTAAAAAAATAGCATAGAGGCGGAAATATTCAGACGCCGCAAACGAGTTATGTGATTGCGATTTACACCGTCGATATGTATGAATCTGTGATCTTTGAATTTTCTGATCGGCTATTTTCAAAAACTACAGTATAGTGTATAATGAGTGTCGAATCTGGAGCGTTTGCAGTCTATATCTTGGGTAAGAGATGTATGAATTTGCTGTTACAGCAATGCAATGACGGGGAATCCCCGGGACACAAGTTCCCACGGCCGGGGGAATTTGCACAAGTACGGCAAGAAATTTCAGGATTAGTGAGAGGTTGGCTCGGGGGTAAAGAAACGGCCCAAGCACTAGCAGCTCATTAGCTGAGGCCCCCACTAATTCTGGAATTCCCTGCCCCCCAGACGAGTGACTCATATTATTTGAGAGAAATTAGTGAGCGCTGTACAGAAGTAAGATAAATAAAAAAGTAGAAAAATAAGAAATAAATGAAATAAATAATACGAAAAAACCTGGCACAGTAACGGCCGTTAAAAAGCGAGTATTAGTAACCACAAACAACTGCTCCTCACACTGGAAAAAAAAAAAAAACACATTGGATCCAGAGTCCAGACTCTTGAAAACATTGACAAGAAAAAGGACTCTCGATTCAATCAGATTTCAGCTTAAATCAGAGGAAATCAGCTCAAATTAAGAGGCTTCGTTCTTGAATTAAGCTTAAATAAGACTGAATCGAGGGTATTTTTTCTTGTCGATGTTTTCAAGAGTCTGGACTGTAGATCAGCTGTGTTTTTTTTTCCAGTGCACGTAAAAGGAAACTGTTTCGGGGACATTTTTGAGAAAACTTTACGTGATCCTAAAAAAACTGCAATTTTCCACGATAAATACATGTGCACTGTATTTAGCAAATGGGTGGTTTTTATACAAAGATTGAGAAAAAATAAGTGCTACGAAATATAAGAAAATAATATGAACTATGCAAAACGATAATCCGCTTATCGGAATTTGGCTGTTTTGAAAACGCCTTCAAACACGGCGTGATACCTCACGCATTCCGGAGAGTTCAAATAGTTGTATCATTGCGCCGTAAGAATGTGACGGAAGATAAAAATGGAAATAGCCTCAAGCACGCTGGGCTTTTCGATTTCCTTTGACATTTTTGCAGTCATAAATGCATAGCTTAAGTGCGCTTCAGCTAGAATTGTATTTAGCAAATGGGTGGTTTTTACACGAAGAATTAGAATAAACAAGTAGTTAGAAATAAAAACAAAATAATATGAACTGTGCAAAACGATAATCCGCTTATCGGAATTTGGCTGTTTTGAAAACGCCTTCAAACACGGCGTGATACCTCACGCATTCCGGAGAGTTCAAATAGTTGTATCATTGCGCCGTAAGAATGTGACGGAAGATTAAAATGGAAACAGCCTCCATACACGCTAGGCTTGTCGATTTTCTTCTACATTTTTGCAGTGGTGAATGCATAGCTGAATTGCGCTCCAGCTAGAATATTGTCCTCATTTTACCTTTTGGGAAATTTTAGAATAGTTTGAGTGGTAAGATTATCGGATCCCTCTAAAACGTGTTGAAGATAGAATACGAAAGGAGTGTTGCGCAACATTTTGGCCCAAGTGGATACTTTTTAGGGGTGTGCATCTCTCTTCTCCCCCTTGCGAAAATGACACGACGGGTTTTCGCATTTTATCGCCTCCCTAAGTCGGCGAGATCACACCCCAATTCACGGGGACTTTTTGGGATGGTGGGCCGGGGATGTGCCCGAGCTTAGTGAAACAGAAATAAGCCATCTTGCAATTTTTATTTGACATGATCCATTCGGGCCTATGGGACGCTTGAGCTAATCCGCACCCCTTCATTCTGCTCCCCATCTTTCCTCTCCATCCAAACGAACTTCGGTGATAAATGGATTTATTTCTTTAATAACACCCTTTGTAACCTCGCATTTCCACTTCTTTCTACCGTCAAAAAATACTTTTGAAGCACAAAATAAACTTGAATCTGCGGAAAAATCCGAATAATAACAATCGTTATTCGCATGTGGGGGGTGCACATGCACAACCCCCAAAAATTATACTGTTGGGCCAAAACGTTGCGCAACACCCCATAGGTATTTAATATCTCAGACTTTTTACCGGGAGTTGATATTCCGATCACACAAACTGTTCTAAATTTGCTCTCTGACTTTTCTTACGATGTGTGCCTATTAAGAAAGGCTGTGATTAATATTACACTCCTTCGATAAAAACTACGTGAATCAACGATAACGAGTAAAATTATTTATTTTTCAAATCTGATCTGAGAAACTTCTCTCTACAAACAAAACGATTCTAGAACAGAAAAGTTCCAAGCTTACGAATGGTGAAGCCATCTCTGGGTCAGGAACGCTGAAAGCATTTGGATTAAACTCTTCACTTATTTACCACAAATCTGAAGTGCCTCTTCATTATGTTTACAGTAAAATAATCCCATCAAATCTTGACATTTGAAATAAAAATGCAATATGCAAGTCTTCCGAGTGCAAAAAATTTCAAGAAAAGCCCCATTGTGATCCGGAAGAACCAATAAAATGGAAAATGGGCTCTTCCTCTCTCCTGCCCTCAACCCCCCATGGTTGAGACTCTCTCCACTGTCATATCATGATTTCGTCTCAAGCACCCTATTTTTCATCTTACTGGTGTCTTGGAGGAGAAACAGACATGTTTTGGAATGGCTAAGTGCTTGAGACAGTAGATCTATTGACGAATCTCATCTGATTTGATAGAGCAGGGTCTGTGTTTTCCAATTGAAAGTTATCTTAACATGCATTTCAGTTGCAATAATAATTGTTTGCTGGCTACGGGACTCTTCAGTTTGGGAGTGAGCTATCGATTGATTGGAGCGCCGCTTTTGGTAAACATTCAGGACTTTCTCTGGATGAATTTTATCTTGGATCCAACGTTGCCAGTTTCACAAGAAATATTTCATTATAATAGAATTGATTAAGACACATGCGTATATTATAGGAGAATCAAACTTGTTAATGCATCTCTGCGGCCTCTCCCAAAAAGAGAAAAAATAAGTTTAAAATAATAAAGAAAAAAAGGTAAATAAATTAAAAAGAGTAGTATCTGCTGAAGTATACGTACAGCGGAAATGTTAACTTAAACTTGATTAGCGAGAGTTTTCAATGACTCGTCAACACCTGAGAGCCTCCAATGACGTCATCAATGACCTTATAGGTCTTTAAAAATGCCGTCAACGGGTGAATCAGATGACGTCGTCAGAGAAGGAGGGGGGCAGAGCCCTAAAAAGAAGGGATACCTCAGCTAATGGGGCGTAACGATATAAGGAGCCCCTCTTAAAACCGTGGAACGTAAGTTGAGCCTCCGGAGATGAGAAAGAGGGGAGATAGAAAGAGGTCATTAAAGTGGGTAATGAAGGAGGCATTGAAAGTTCCTAAAAAAAGGAAATGAGAGGCTTGAAGGACAAGGCGCGTAAGTGCAGTTTGTGAAAAAATTGAGTTATAATTTATAACTTATAAATGATTTCGATTAAAACTAGTTTTAATGCGTGGTCTATGAAAAATTCGCTCCCAATTCCAATTTTTAAGCGTCAAAAGGTCAGCTTGATCTTCCATTCCGCCACAAGGATCCATGTAATTTCGAAATTTCAAACAAGAATTTCTCGAAATATCAAAAACTGCACTCATGCCCATTGTCCTTCAAGCCCCTCAAATAAGTATATTTCTTAATTTTGCATCTTACGCGTTCTCCTATGCTGGTGGCTTTTGTTCTCTTGATTTTGCGTGCCATTTTAAGATCATACCACTATTCGACCACTTGGAAGCTCGTGTTGCCTACCTCGAAAATTGTAGGCTAAATGCTGATACGTTGGGATCACATCCCCGCGTTTGGCAAAAGGTTCTTTTTTATGTTTCCTGAATAAGCATGACATTTACGGTGATACCGCAATTCGAAACCCGTGTTGTATACACTAAAAATTGAAGGCGAACTGACGTGGAATTTTAACGTAAACTCTTTCCGTTTGATGAAAAGCTAATTTTTGTATGTGTTCCGAGTAAGCGTGCATTTCACGATGATGCCATTATTTAAATACGTACAAGCCTACAGATTCTATTTTATGATTTTTCCGACCGCCACCTAGAATTTTTGTGAGTGAATTTGGCTCAAGTTTATACATGCTGCCAATCTCTGTTATAACAAAACGAAATTCCCTCTGGGCGACGGTGCGCCTACGGCATTTGGTTTTCATGCTGGCAGTTATGACGACCATATCCAAAATTTTCGACCCACCTCCCAACACGCCTGAGTACACGATCTAATTCCGAACCATTTCTGATCAAAGTATACCGTTTGATGCCCGTTACTCACCATTCAATAGTCTTCTTCGATCAAAATTTGACGGCTCTTCTGATTTTGTTTAAAATGAAGTGCCACTATTCTTATTTTTTGCCGCCCGGAAAATTTCTGCCAGGTTTTCGTTTGAAAATAAGGCAAAGTAATGATTTTAGGACTGATGACGTGCGACACTTGGATGGGAAATGGGAGTTGAAAACTGGATGGATGCAAACGTTGGAAAAAAATTTAGCAAGAAACTGACGATGAGTTTAGCCCTTGATGGCAGCAGAGAATTTTTCTCCCTTGGTTTACAATGGACCACTAGACATGGCACGAATTTCAGCACTCTGATACATGTTTCTTTACCAAAATTTCACGTAAAACATAGTGCGCACAGCAAAAATTACCAAAATCAACTGCTTACGGAGATAATTAATGATTTTTGATGCGTGAATTCAAACCACCCGCTCATGAAAACTCAATGCTCTACGTGATTCACATCGCGCGCTAAATGTTTTCTTGACGGTCTCTATACGATACACGAATCTGGCAACCTCAATCTTGACGCTTTGGCTCAGCTATAGCGAAGTGCTTATAGTTTGAACAAGACATGGTGGAATATGAACATTGCTCGATTGAGAAGCTTGCTGAAACTGTTGTAGTGCGCGATTTGACTCACGTAGATCTTTGAGTTTCTTGTGAGCGGGCAGTTCAAATTCCTCGTAACCAGTGTGTAATAAAAACGTTAATATCTTCGTTAAGAGTTTGTTTCAGTAATTTTCGTTGTGTGAATTGTGTTTTACGAGAAATTCTGGTTATGAAACATGTATCAAATTGCTTAAGTTCGTACCTTGTCTAGTGGTCCATTCTGCCGATCTGGTTGAAAAAGTCGACCAGATCCGCTGCAACAATGCGCCAATATTCGAATTTAGAGTCCCAGGAGCCTGATTGTTGACATTTTGTGTTTGTCGGGTAGACATAGATGACAATGATGACATAGGTTAAAAGGCGGAGCGTGATTGGTCGGCTATGTCTTATCGCTGCTTTGTCGTGCCTACATCGGGTGGAACTCAACGACAAGCTAAAGGTACCTCTTAAGTTTCCGACAGTATGTCGTCCATTCCACCTGACAAAGGCACGATAAAGCAGCGATAAGACAATAGCAGCACGCGATAAACCGACCAATCACGCTCCGCCTTTTAACCTACGTCATCTCTATCCTCTATCTATCGTCATCTCCACATCTCTGGGAAGATAGGGGGCAATGGCGATTGGGCGTCGCAGAGCGCGAGGCGGCGCTATAAAAGCGACTTTATGTATGTATCTCTATCCACCCGACAACACAAAATTTCAACAATCAGGCTGCTGACAACTTGACATTGCCGACCAATCACGCTCCGCCTTTTAACCTACGTCATCTATGTCCACCCGACAGACACAAAATTTCAACAATTAGGCTGCTGAAAACTTACCCATTCCCCTATATAAAGTCGAATTATTGGAGGTCTGCAATGCCGTGCTAAGGAAGAACGCCGTATGGACATTCGAGAGTTGCCAAATTTCCCTTGACATAACATGTATTTTTGACAACATTCACGCTTATTTTTCTTCAAAGATTTCAGATATTTTAGATTAAATTGCGTACAAAATTGTCTGAAAATTCTGGAAAATGATATTCGCAATTTTCCCAGTAAATTCTTTTTTTATCGGAGGAAACTTGGCAACGTCTGAAGGCTCATGCGGCGCTCTTCCTTAGCACGGCAGTGCAGGTTTTGCGACTTACGGTCGACGAAGCCTCACTCCAAGATCGTAGAGTACCTATATTGAGAGAGTATGGCCACTGGGCCCCATGGAGAGGCTTAGGACCCAAAAATGGCGGTGCTTTGTTTTGGTTTTTGTGGATGGGAGGAGGGTCATTGCCAACTTTTGACGGTTTTCACCAGCCGCACTTGCTGCAAACCTTACTACATCTGAGATAATTTTTCTCAAAAATTGCACACGATTAGCCTTAAAAATATGTAAAGATGTCGCAATAGTGCATTTGAGTAAATTTCTCGTTACGATAAGCAAAGAAAACTACACTTTGAGTCATTTTGCATTACATTAATTTATGGCGTCCGCCATTTTTGGGTCCTAAGGGCTCCATTTAGCCTGAGATGGCTTAGCCAATCAGAGGTGGTAACCCCAGTGGCCATACTCTCTCAATATAGGTACTCTACAAGATCGACGATATCGCGAATTTGCGCTCCCGTGAAACCCCAGCGGCAACACCGACCCGCGGCACGCGTCAAGTGTTTTCACATTACACCCAATTATCCCGTTTCATTAGAGCCGCAATCGAGTGTTTACGAAGATTCCTCCGACCAGATTGAGCCTCTCCAACCACTCTCCATTCTCGCCCTCGCCCTCCGCGCCCGGGAAAACAAAGAGGCGAATCGGCGACCAAACAGGTTGACGCTTTGGCCGGGTCTTGAGTCATCGCGGCGACGACGGCCCTGGATCCGATCCTCGCTTATCTCCACCGAAGACTCCCGACTTGATAATCGCGATACCGGAGCGGGCTCCGGATAAAAGCTCCATCGCCGGAGGTCCAGTCTCAATTCCGCCCCGAGTGGACACGGTAGCCATTTAGAATCGGATCTTTTAACGCTTCATAGTTCCTCCTTACGAAGTGCATCCTCGGTTTATGGACGTTGAGTTCTTACGTTTGTGTGACAGTTTTTGATAGTGTCCGGATTCTGCTGAGGAAGTTTCGAGATTCCGGTAAGCAGTCTTTTTTTCATTTTGGCTCATGGAGGTCAACTTTGGTCCTTATGGAACACTGAAGTTTTTTATCCAGTTTACTGATGTTTTTAGACATGGGAACCAAATTTTAATTCAGGCATACCCAAGTTTCCCAAGTCAACCCGGAAGTTTTGAGATTCCGGTAAGCAGTCTTTTTTTTCATTTTCGGGATGTTTGACTCGCAGAGGTGATAACTTTGGTTCTTATGGAGCACTGAGGTTTTTGATCTGGTTTACTGAAGTTTATAGGCATGGGAACTAGACTTCAATTCAGGCAGGTTAGCCAAACTTTTTTGAACCTTCCCAAAAACTCGTCTTTTACGAAAGAGATCGGTTTACAGTTGTCTAACTGTTTCCTAGATTGAAAACTTCAATTACCTGAATTAAAAACGTTAGTGCTCTGTGCTGTAACCAAAGTTTTTCCTCTGGTTATGGGAACCAAAATTTAATTCAGGTACAGTTAACCCAAATTTTTGTCAGCTATCCTAAGGCTCGTTTTTTTACGAGAGATCTCGGTTTACGGTTTCATGACTGTTCGGCCCCTAGAATAAAATCTTTAATTACCTGGATCAAAAACTTCCGTGCTTCATTGTATCCGAAGTTTTTCCTCCTCGTGGGAAAAATATCAAAACTGGCCCCCTCCCAATTACGATCATGTATTGGAGAAAAAAACATTCATAATTCTAATCGAGGTAATGGACCACTAGACAAGGTACGAATTTAAATAATCTGGTACATGTTTCTTAACAAGAATTTCACGTAGAACACGATTCGCGCAACGAAACTTACTAAAACCAACTCCTAACGAATATACTAACGTTTTCATTTCGCATTGTTTACGGGGAATTTGAACTGCCCGCTCACAAGAAACTCAAAGCTCTACGTGAGTCAAATTGCGCACTACAACGGTTTCAGCAAGCCTCTCAATCGAGCAATATACATCTCCCACCGTGTGTTGTTCAAACTATGAGCAATTTGCTATAGGTGAGCCAAAGCGTCAAGATTAAGGTTGCTAGATTTTTATATCGCAGAGACTGTCATGATAACGTTTAGCGCTCGATGTGAAGCACGTAGAGCGTTGAGTCTTCATGAGCGGGTGGTTTGAATTCACGCATCAAGAATCATTGAATAGCTTTGTAAGGAGTTGATTTCGGTAATTGTCGTTGTGCGCATCGTTTTTTACGTGAAATTTTGGTCAAGAAACATGTATCAGAATGCTGAAATTTGCACCTTGTCTAGTGGTCCATTGTCTGCCTTGTTGTTTGACATGAAGTTTTCAATCCAAAAAATAAAAAAAATGTTTTCAAATATTTCAGTTCAGGTATGTAACCGCCCTGGTAAAAATTGGCGATAGGAGCTGCGTTTCAAAATACCATAGGCATTCTTACAGCCGACAGAAGAAGGCAATATAAAATCATATAGCTGGCTGTAGGAAGTGGAAAAAATCATACGGCCGGGCCACACGAAGCGATAAAAAATTATACAGCCGGGCTATAGTTCCTATCGCCGGGCTTTACACTTTATCGCCTGGCTGTTGCTTTTTCGCCATCGGCTATAAAAGGCTATAAGAAATTGTGTAGAAATTCGTGTGCTTTGTAAATCCTTAAGTTTGTACGGAATCACCTTAATATTTACAGAACACACATCATAATATCCTTTACTACATAGTTTTTTTCATCAATTAAAATGAGAATAATCCATACAGAGTGTGCAAATATTTCAAAGTCATGAGTTGAAGACGGCTGACTCCACGAGATTAAATATCAGAGCCTAACACAAAGCGGAGCGGCGACGCACTGGCGCCTACAAACCTAACAGGGATACTTCAAGCATTGCGCAATGCGTGAAGTATCCCTGTTAGGTTTGTTGGCGCCAGTGCGCGTTTTGCACTCTCTGCCCGCCCGCCGCGCCGCACCACGGCTCTTGAAGCAACTATTTCACACCAGAGGTATTGCACAGTATCATACGAAATTGAAGGAGCTCCAACATATTAGGAATGGCAGGCATCCTTCAAAAGTACGGAGCTTTCCTCGCAAAATAAATCAAAACACTAAGGCCCAAAAAGAGAGCGGTAGTCCAAAAACCCACTAAGTCCTTGCATCCGTATTTAGTAACGTTTAGCATACGCTTTATCGCCTGGCTGTGAGTTGCTTTATCGCCATCGGCTATAAAAGGCTATAGGAAATTGTGTTTCCGGCTATAGAATCTATTGGAAATCTTACAGCCGGGTGTAGGTCTATGGTTTGTTGGAACACAGATTCTGCTACCAATTTTTACCGGGGCGAGGAGGTTTTTATCAGTCATACCAAGACTCGCAGTTTTACGAAAGATTTTGGTTGTGTGAACTGAAGGTCGGTTCCTAGGACTAAAAATGTCAATCAACCAAATTGAGAATGTGCGAGAAAAAGGATAAAACTGGTACTCCATACCAACTACAATTATGCATTACAGAAAAAAACTCAGAATTCTACGTGAGAGGAATCTGGATAAGCATTTGAAAAAATGCCAAATTAGACATTCTGGCCGCAAAAAAAAAAAAAAAAAAAAAAAAAAAAAAAAAAAAAAAAACCAAGTCCATAAGTTGATTTCTGCATAATTTGTGATTTTTATCACAAAACTGCACTAAACTAACAAGGATGTAAGGATGTTTCGAGTCCATTAAAGCAACTTTGAACTTCAACTCTGAAGTAGCGCGATCCATTGAATTGGCCAATTTTTGTAATTTGGCAGGCACAAGTATATGATTTTTTAGAAATTTGTAGGGCCGCAGCTTCGAAAGGAGGATTTTTGGAAGAAAAATAAATTAAAAATTGAAAATCACTCAAGAACATAGGTATGCGCGGTATCAACTCCATCTGATCGAAAGAAAACGCAAAATTGTGAGCAGATGTAAAAATAAATCAGACGATTTTTTAAAACTTTGGAGAGACCCTAGCTCTGAGGGCAAAAGTTTTTGGAAAAAACGTTTACCTCCGAAAAAGTCATATAATGACTCGCAGAGTAATACCACGAATTATTATTGTTTGAAACCATTGCACACCCTCTACATTTTAGTTTAATTTTTACATGATCTTCGCAGCTAAAGCCGCCTTCCTTACGAACTATTGCTTGTTATGCCGCCGAGCTTAGGAAACACGCCGTATGAACATTCGAGAGTTGCCAAATTTCCCCGTACAAGTAATGCATTTTCAAGAAAAGTTATGCCTATTCTTCTTTGACATTTTCAGATATTTTAGATTAAAGCGCACATAAAATAGTCCGAAAATTTTGAAAAAAAAAAATATTCTCAATTTTCGCAGTAAATTGGTTATTTCATTGGTGAAATAATGACAACGTCTGAAGGCTCGTACGACGTTCTTCCTGAAATGACAATATAGGACCTATCTAATTTAAAGAAGTTCAGTATTAGCAACTTGGAAGATTCAACGCTGGAAATATGGCTCACAATCAGTCAATGAGTCTCGTTCATACTATTACAAGTGCTAATGAGACGAGCTCCTGAAGCCGTAATTACTACACACGTGATCTTAATGCTCTCTGACACGGTTAAAGTAATTCGAAGATGAGTTTAGGCCTCCATTATTGTCTTTACACATAAGGAGAAAATTGCTGATTTTCAAACCAGATCTTATTTCATCTGTAAGAGTCTCAAGCAATCATTACAAATAATTAATTTTTCTATGCCCAGAGCAAACCCCAGAGAATCGCATTTTTCCTCCTTGGTCATTTACATTATTATCTCATTACTTTTTCAATTTTTAATTTTGTCTTGAAAGGCAAATTGTTGTGCAGACGACAAAAAAAGGGAGAAACAATTGCGATTCCATAAGTAACAAGAGTAAAATAGTGCTGGACCCTTACTATTTTTCAGGGGAAATAAGGGCAATAAGTTCAAAAATTCCAATTAGAGTAAAACTTTTTGTGCTCTCATGAGTATCAGAGCGAGAATGGGAACGACTTGGACAAGACTTGGAATATTAAGCTGAGGTCGCACGCCAAGAGATCTACATATAACGTTTATGGGTCTTTTTCGACCTCATGAGTACATCACACTTGTCAGTATATTCCAATGCATCTGTCTGAACTGAGCACTGTCCCCCCTTAGTCTTACTGATACTCATTAGGACTCAACATGTTTGACTCTGCTTGAAGTTTTTGAGATTTTTGGGCTTGTTTTCTCCGCAAAATAATGCGGACCCAGTACTATTTTACCACCTCGTTAAGCACATCTCAGGCCACGTTTCTCAGTCTTTTTCTTATTTTCACACTATATTCATCGCTTCCCGGATGAAGAAACGTATCTCTATTCCAAGGTTACAAAATTGACTCGAACAAGCCAATTATTTTTACGAATGCACCGATGCAATTTTTGTCTAAAAAAGTTCTGAATTTTGCGTAAGATCTGAAGAAAAATCAGTCAAATGTTGAGTTCGAATACTTCTAAATACTTCTGGCTAAACAGCGATTTGCGAAGGGAAACTTGGCAACATTGGAATGTAGTTACGTTATTTTGTGGGGGAGACGACGTATTGATCCCCCTCTGTACTGCCGTATGAACATTCGAGAGTTGCCAAATTTCCTTAAATAAAATGTTAATTTTTTAGGCAGGTTATGAATATTTTTCCTTGGAATTTTCAGGAACTTTAGGTGTAGTTGCGAACAAAATTACAAAACAAATTGGAAGAAAAATATTCTTATGTTTACTAGGAGATTCGTGTTTTATCAAAGGATATTTGGCAACGCCTGAAGGTTCATACGGCGTTTCCCTTCAGCACGGCAGTTCAGAGGGGGGTCAATACGTCGTCTCCCCCATAAAAGAACGTAACTACATTCCTATGTTGCCAAAATTCCCTTCGCAAATCGCTGTTTCGCCAGAAGGATTTCGGGAATTTCGAACTCAAAATTGGACTGATTTTGCTTCAGATCTTATGCAAAAATCAGGAAATTTTTGGACAAAAATTACACACGTACATTCGTGAAAATAATTGGATTGTTCGAGTCAATTTTGTAACCTTGGAATAGAGATACGTTTCCTCGTCCGGCAGTGTAGTTCCATCCAAGGGCATTTCGATTTTCCCGAGAAAGTTCTCGGGTTCCACCGAAAGCGCATCTCTCCGTGCACCGAAAATCCTCACCATCGTGGCGTCGCGTCGCGTCGGTGCACTTGCACTTCTCACCGCGTCGCTGGCGGGGCAGGAAGGGGGGGGGGTTCAGGTGTGGGGGGAGACTAATCACAGCGGCGTCCCCTACCAGGAGATACACCGGTAGCGCTGAGCGGGTATTGCCTAAGTGGCGAGTAGTCCCCAGTCTGCAGTGATACAGGACGCCAAGTGATACCGCGCGGTGGCAACACCCATCTCCTCCGAGCTAACGCCAGGCGCTTCCAGTTTGCGTTACCTATGCACAGGAGATGTGAGTACCCTTTCACTATCAATGCATCCCCGCTTTTTCTTCGCGCGTGACGTCGTGTTTCCATGAATGCTACACCGAAAAAAAAAGTTACTGAAGTAACATGTCGGATGTTAAAAATCTGCGCGACGACTCTTGAATGTTGATATGAACGCCACGGTTGTTAATTCAACGTAGCTAGGATGTTGTTTTAACAGCCAGTATATTCATAACAACATCCAAGAGTTGGCGCACAGATTTTTAACATCCGGCATGTTACTTCGGTAACTTTTTTTTTCGGTGTACGGAAAGGCTCAGTCTATACTATTTTTCCAAAGATGGTCCGGTCGTTACTTGATTTTTGCATAAATTTTTTTTTGAAATTTTCAAACTTTACCATCCGCAGGGAAAGGATTTTGGTATACGGAAACAACATTTTAAGTAATGCGATTTTGGTCGATCGGATTTTGAGATTTCGACAGAATACTCTTTAGTACTATAAAAAGTTAGTTACATGAGCTCACAATAGACTATGAGATAATAACAATGTACCTAAAAATATAACAGTTCTATCCTGGTATTAAGAAAAGAGCTTCCACAAGTATGACATTTTAAATTCGAATAAGTCAAAGAATATAAGTGTAAATATCATATTTCTGTCAATGAAATGAATATAATGAAATGGGAGAGAAAATTTCAATTACAAGAGTGATATTTTTGTCCCAATATTATGCATTGAAATGCACTCTAGCCCGGCTTTTCCGCACCATGCTCATATCAAAGAAATTGAGGTGACTTTTCTCTATATGACGTTCCTTGAACTGCAAACTTACCACCATAACTCCAATTTGGTTGCACATTTGAGTATTCTATAACTTACAAATGGTTCATAGTACTTTTCTATGACATGACATCGATAAGTAATTTAGTTATGAGCTTTTGTGGACCAACGTCCTTTTTCCTATGGACCGTCACGTGTTTTCGAAGTATATAATATTGGACGAAAATTTCTGTATTGCTCTTAAATTTGTACTACATGGAAGGAATGTTTGATCAAAATGCAAGCATCGAATCGGGTTCGTTTAACGTAAACTTATTCAGAGACGTTGTCAAATAGCTCGAAGGGATCGCAAGCAACGTCCATTATAGTCATAGTCTAGAGATATCCGGTAGATTTGAACTTGAGTCTATCGATATCAGGTAATTAGTCGATGTTTATTTATTTGTTAATGGGAGATAAATACATTTTATAGCTAGTTTTGTTCGCTCATACTTTTTCTCGGCTCGATATTTTTCTCAAATATAATTCATAAATATTTTCAAACATAGACTCATGTTTTATAAATTCAATAGGTTTTGGAAACAGTGAAGATCAGGAGGAAACCCACGCCTTTATTAGGTCTGTTCATTTCCACCAGTCGGGTCCGTAAGCCGATTAGGATACAATGTTCCTGGAATTTCTCTTGAGTACAACTTATCCAACTTTTAAGCGGAAAAATGCCGACTTACATTATCAACTATGAGCATGCTTCAAATAACTGTTCTAAAATGCGCAGTCGGCTGCAATGAATTTGCCAACATAAAGTCATTAAATGCGTGAATCAGCCATTCAGAAGGCGGAATCCCGTACCGTACACCGAGCGTTTTCTGAGAAGTGTCATGATCAATGGTTGGAAATATTTTTTCTTTTGGTTGAGAAATAAAACAAAAACAATAGGAAATAATGGATGACCGTGTTGCTTTATATGAAATGCCCAGCATATAGTTCAAAATCTCACTAATTTTCTTTTTTTTCTGAAAAAATAAATACTTAAAAAATAACAGACATCGAAAAGATTTTGAAATTGCGTCGTCAAAATTTGGTACTCCGGAATTTTCTCTTCAGTTTTCTGCTTGATTGCCAATACAAAGCTTTTTCAATGGTTGTCCATTGAAAAACAATAAAATATGTTAAAAATATGTTCCCATGACATCAAAGCTTAGAGCTAGTTTTTGAGAAAAGCACCGACTTTTGCGCCTTGTCATATATTGATTGATTTTTTAGGGGCCAAATCATTGATTCCGCATCGTTTCTCGATGGCTCCGGTGTAGATAAGAACATTTATATCCTCGCCTTTGTATTCACTTTAAATGCAGTGAAATGATTTAAATGCATCCAATTATTCCTCCAATCGGAATTACTCCAATTTGATGAGCCATTGAATGCTTAATGACCTTTTAATGACCAATTCACAGTGAATCAACATTATTAATTCTCAATATAGAATTCAGACCTGAGGTTCTATATGTTTTTACACTTAAACTCTGAAAATGAGTATACCTACGGTTAACCTCACATTTCACGGGAATTTACAATGAGCTTAAAATTTGCAGTTAAATGAAAATATTTCAGTGCTGCGCTATGTCAGTCTTTGAATTTGTAAAATTTGTTTTGAAAACAAATTTTAAACATGAAGCGCTTTTGAATATTTTGCTGCAGTATAAGAGAATCATAATCGTAGTTCCATATAATATATCTGAAATAATAATTATTAATCGGTTCTCTTGAATGAGGAATATTTTGACGCAGGGAAATTTGGCAACTTTCAAATTCTCATGGGGCGTGCTTGTTTTAGTATGGCAGTACAGGGAGTGGCAGTTGTAGGTAAGGACAAAAACCGTGGATAAAAAAGACCAGAATTTGCTTTTTAGCGAGTAAATTATGCAAATCGGCATGACTGCTGCACGCTAGGTATGTTATTTTAATCTTGCATTCCAGTGGCACGATGAAGTAAATAATAAATCGACTTATCAGAAATTATGATTTTACTTTGACTATAGACTAAAATAAAAGAGGAGAGCATTACCGAAGTGTTACCAAAAAAGTAATTCTGTCATAGTTTTTAAACTATTGAATTCAAAGCCTCCTGACTCAAAATATCGCCCTCTGAATATCTGACCTACAACTTGCCCATAGTTCGGAAATATTTGAAAAATTGTTTTTAAGGCGTGAAAGCAGGCAGGTGGGAGGCAACTGGGATTTCTGTGGGAAATTCCCGTATCAAAACGTCTACCTCTCTTTGACAGGTAGCCATTAGCGTGAAAAATATTTCTAACTAGACGCCACAAGAGGATTTGTTTATATGTCTTTTACGTTTAGCAAGAATGGATAGGACATATGGTTCATTAATTAATGTATAAACCAGGAGTTGAGTATTATGGCAATGACAAAGTATACCTCAGTAAAGGTCCTACCTAATTTTAAGGATACCTTCGTCTCAAAATAGAGGCACGCCTAGGTATCTGCACAACATCGTAGTTTTCCTGTAATTTTGTGTCACTAATTACTATAATTTTGGATAAACCTCATTTTAAAGCTTTATGAAGTCACTAGGGGGTCCGCCCTCTGACCGCTACGCTGCCCAACCCCCGGGGGCTGCGCGCCCCCAAAGTCCTCTTCGTGACTAGCGAAATCGTCTAATCGTCGAAATCGCCCATTGGCGGTTAATGAGCGAATCATTTTAATTGAATAAAAAAACGATGTGTCAAAGAAAAATTTTCCGCCAAACAATCTTCTTCAAGACTTTCTCCTTACTCTGAATTTTGACTCCTTCTTTGGAATTCGGTCTTTGAGCCGTCTTTCTCGTCCATCGAGCGTCTTAAAAATGATTTTATTAGAATAGAGAGGATACAGGAGTACAGGATACAGGATAATAGAGAGGAGTCGTAGAGCGCGAGGAAGTGCTGTAAAGCGACCTTTATATATAGGATACAACCACCATTGAGGATAGGTGTATGTACAATCCAACCTACTGCAACTTTGTTAATATTTAATTTCCTCTCTTTTCGGAAAATTTAGCGTGCTACTCGGTCGCCCACATGTCGACACTTGTCTGCTCTAAATTTTCCACTCACTAATGACACGAACGAATGAGATCTTAAAGCATGCCTACAGCGATACAGCTCTGTGACGTAAACTTAGACGAACTCTCCAAGCATCGACTCAAGGGGAAAAGATCGTTCACTTCTAGAACGTGGCCGAGAAAAGTGCATATTGCGTCATCGACGGTTGGTGCACTAATGAATAGAGATGCTGCACGAAGAGCGTTTGACACTTGCGCACATTCATACGGTGTCGAGCATGTATTGTTATGACAAGAACTTTGCAGAGACAGTACGGGAAGTTACAGTGGGGTCTTCTTGTGAACGTAAAAAAATAAAAAGAGAATAAAGATTGAGGATAGTATATTAGCCTGTCTTGGAAAGAAAGAGCCCAGTAATGGGGGAGAATAGGATTTTACCATGTATGCCGTTTTGTTCTTTAATCTTACTCCATGCGACAAGAGGTGAAGAGAACCAGTATGATGCTAAAAAATTAATAATCTTGAAATGTAACTATGTCATCTCGTCAGATCTTATTATTTTATCCGATCTGAAATTTGAAATCATCAGATTACGATTCGGTGATTAGTACCGCACTGATCTACTCTTCCTTAACGCGATCGGAAGAACAGTCTTATGACAAAATTGAAGTACAAATGTATGAAAAACGAGGAGAAGAGGTTGTTTTCTCATGTATGTACAACACCTCAATGTTGCCCCGCATTTATGGTAAAATGAATCATCTGTGTGCCTCGTTAATTTTAACTTGCTGACATTTTTGATACATTGAAAAAAAAAAAGACTCTAACCATGGAAGTCATGCTTACGAGCTCTATGAGCATACCGTTCTCTCTGGGCTAGAGGGCCAAAAGTTCCATGTTCAGCCCTGTTGTTTCGGGCACCGAACCTGGAGAAGTCGAAGTTACAGCTTCAGCACCCGGAACTTTCGACCTCTGAGCCCGGAACGGCTGGTAGGTATGTCCATAGAGTCCGTAACTGTTTTCAGTGTTAGTTTCGGAATATTCCCCATCTCAATATACTTTGATTTTTTTTTAAAAAATAATACCGGTATCGATAATTCAACAGATAATACCGCGCTCCTTCTAGCTGAGCAGTTTACCACACGAGAATTAGTAGAATAGTCGTCACAACCAGCTGTTGGTTGTGTCGACAATTCTTCTTTTCCGTGCAGTGAGAATGCATAATCTCTATTACAAGAGGAAAGATCTCGTGGGATGGTTGCCCAGTCGGTCATCAGGCCAGTGCATTGGTGCATCGTCTTCTGTGAGGATTGGATCAAAGCTGAGCTGTGCGGCTGGGACAGTGTAGCGTAGCCGGCGCGGTGCGTGCAGGCAAGTCGTGGCCGGCCGGCCGGGCAGTGCAGTCGGCTGGTGCACCATCGAANGGGGGGGGGGGGGCCTGAGCGCGGGAGCGCGTGTGAATCCGAATAGTAAAGCGGTGCGCGGGCGGGAGTAGCGGCGAGTAAAGCACGGCTCAATTTCTAGCGTAAGCCCCAACGTAAACACAGAAGTGAAATTTCCGTCCATGACCTTGGTGCGGCCGCCGATGGAGGATGGACTTTTTTTTACCGGCCGGCGCACTGTGGCGCGGCCGGTGAGCTCACGGGAAAAACAGGCGGCGTCGAGGACGAAGTTGGTCCATGGAGCGCTTGCATGTGTGGGGGATTTGCGATTTAAGTACGTTTTCTCATGTAAAATTTTCGCATACAAATTGGTAACGTGGGATATCTCCTTCGTTTCGGCCTGTATGAACTTCGGGAGCTTTTTTTAAGCTTTGGAGTTGGTTTCGGAGAAAGCCGAAAGGGCCATCGTGTTTCTCTCGAAATTTTATATTGGGCTAATTGTAAGTAATTTAATCGCAAATGCCTGGCGCAAGAACTCCATTGCCGTTCCCTGAATATTCGCGTCCCTCATCTACCAGTTTAGGTACGCAACATACCCCGCTTCTGTCTCAGCCCTGCACCGTCACACAGAGGACTGAGTCAAGCAGAGCAGTCTGACATGAAATTTTAAACTAAAATTGCAAATTTTGATCTTTCATTTGTCACAGTTTAAATTGTAAGGGATGCCTTCGCACAAAAATTTCATGACAAAACGAATGGAGAGACTTGTAAAACCTCAAAATTTTGCATGAAGGGAATTTTGAGCTTTTAAAGTTTCATAATTTTTTCCGACCACCTTCGTTGACTCGATCCATTGCGCGGCAGAGTGGCACACTTTGCTGACTCCGTCACTTTTGCACTACATTTTGCAAATCCGTGCTACAATTTCTGGCTCAACGGTAGAAACACTGATATGCATCGGGAAACTAATGGTGCTTACGTTGTTCCTAAAATAGGATAGAGATTGTAGTTCCTATTTGCAAATCGCGGCTTAATTCTTGAGGAGTTGCTGGATACGAGCAAAAGAAGGATATAGACTGGACCAAAGATCAACGACCTTGGAGATTTTTCTGCCAAAAATCCAGGTACCTGCCATCCGAGCTCCAAACGTTGGTTCGAAAAACCACGGCCGCCGGCCGCCGGTCGTTATGGGTGCGACAGAGCTCCGTTGCGCAACCATTATCGCGCTAATAACTGTTCTGCCGTGCTAAGGAAGAAAGCCGTATGCACATTCGAGAGTGGCCAAATTTACTTCGATAAAATTTTTATTTTTAAGGAAAGTTATGAATATTTTCCCTTGAATTTTTCAGGACTTTTCAATGGAATTGCAAGCAAAATTATCAGAAAAATTGGAGGGGAAATATTCATAAAGTTACTAGAAAATTCGCGTTTTAAGAAGGAAATCTGGCAACGCCTGAAGGTTCATACGGCGTTTTTCCTTAGCACGGCAGTGTTCCTCTCCATCTCCGGGCGAGATTTGTCGATCGGAGCATCCATTTTGTGAAAGTGCCGCGGCTCACAATCAGGAGCGCCGCGCAGAGCCAGGAGCAGTTTCATTTTCGAGGTCTCTCGGTCACCCGGCCGCCCAGAGGAGGGCTGTAAAAGCGACCCGAAACCACGCATCCTCCACGGGTTCTCGGTGGACATGCGCGGTTTCGGCCGGTCCCGGTCGTTCTGGAAGCAGAGACGAGAGGTGAAACTATGGACACAATTTGCAGAAATCCTCGCCGGTCGCCAGATAGCATCAGTTTGCGTGATATGCCGGCCGAGAAATTTTGGGATATTTCACAAACAGCGGTGGGCTTTTATGGTGAAAGTAGAACTTATTGCACTGTAATAATTGTCTTTGCTTAGAGCCGGAGAAAATATAATTTAGAGACATCGCACTGATGTCTCTCTTGTGGACTGGATTTTGAAATTGATAGACAAGGCGATAGACAAAGAAGACAAGTGGAAATGAAGCGATCCTGCGGGATGATCGTTGAAATTGGTCGACAAAGCGATAGATAAAAATGATATGAAAGGATCCTATTGGTGGAAGCGGGTGGTTGCGATGGACAAAAGAAATACGTAAGAGACTAACTAACGACAACCCACGATAGACGTTACAATAAGTATTCTTTCTTAGTCTATAAGAACCACTCAAATTAACCAATAGGATCGCTCCATACTCATTATGTCCTCTTTGTCTATAGCTTTGTCTATCAACTTCGACAATCAGCCCGCTGTTGGTTAAAACGAGAGGTTTTTATACACTAAGAGGGGAAATGATGGACTACCAAGAGGTCTCTAATAGTTTCCATTAGTTAGTATTTTACGAACCTCCTCTGTTTATTGCAATCACCCGCTTTCACCAATAGTATGGGTACATGTTCCCTTTGTTTCCTCTGTATATAGCCTTGTCTATAGCTTTGTCTATCAACTTCAATAAATACCCCGCTGGAGTGTAAAAAATAGAGTCTTCAAAAGGATTCCTGCATTTTGCCGTCTTGGTGATCTCTCGTGTGGTTCAGCATGATCAAATTTTTAAAGTATGAAGCCACAAGAGCGTCGATTCTTTGCGGTGTCTAACGCAGGTGGAAAAAGGTGCAACTGAGCCAAGGGCGAGAAAACACTCAGGTTTTGTCGCACGGCATCGTCTATTGACACTGACGATAACGGTGCAACTCAAGAAAACTTCAAAATTTGATTGCTGAGAGCAGTGCAGCAGTCAAAAATCCGCAAATTCCGCTCCTTAAATGCCGTGCAACATAATCTGACTATTATTTCTCACCCTCGACTCGGTTGCAGCATTTTCTACCGGCTTCAGATGCCGCAAAAAGACGCTCCTAATTTTCTGTGCCTTAAAAATTGGATCATGCTGAACCACTCAAAAGATCGCCTCGAAGGCCAAATGCGCAGGGAACACTTTCAGAGACTTTAACGCAGCGTCAGAAAAGTAGGCGTGCCGAAAAATGCGGGTTGCTTGACGCATTGAGACCTTATTTTATTTAAAAATTTGCTTGTTCTGTACCACATGAAAGTTTCTCAGATCTTAAGTGGCGCACATTTGTGCTTTGCATGTAACTTCAACCGGCATTAAACGCGATTTGCAATATTACGACTGCAATTACGTTTGCGAATGTGGCTACATTGTAGTATAAAATTAAGTGTTTGAAAAACTTTTTGAGGAAAATTGCGCTCACATCACGTGAAATTACGCTAGAAGTTGTGCCATTAAACAAATTTTCAGACTTTTAGCCGCACTCGCTCATACCTTACGGGATCTTTATCGGAGGTGTAAGTCGGCATCACATACCTCGGTTTGCGACGCGTCGCAGACTTCGAGTCATACTTTATTTTTTAAACGGAGAACTACTCAAGGGAAATCATTTAAAACTGCGGTAATTTTTCTTCTTTGTGCGGAGAAAATTCTGCGGAAACTTCAAGGAATGATGTCAATTTGTACTCCTTTAAAAATATAACCCAGAGGCGGGGGTTTTCAAACAACGCAAACGAGATATGTGATTGCGGACTTACGCCGTCGATGTACCTAATCGGCCGAAAACGCGATTTAAGCTAAAGTCAATGGTCAACTTTGCGAACCTCATAGAAAATCGTCCTTCGAGGATAGTTTATTTTTACTGGGGTAATTAGTCCGAACTGACTAAGAGTCCTCCGAGATCCCATGAGGCGTTCTGGAAACCGGTTTAATTTTGTGGAGGCCCGGGAAAACGGAGTGGTGAGAGACGAATCCCACAATTAAGTACCTCGGTGCACGTGGTTTTAATCGTCGCGAACGGACGATCGCTCCGAGTCGGTGGCAGCTGGCGAGCAACGTGAGAGCACAAATTTTCCTCCTGCGGCAAAAAGAGGGAAAAGTCCAAGTTCGCAAGTGCGATGTGACCTCGACGGGAAACCGCGGCAAGAACGCCGTTTAACTTTTAACTGTGTCTTTCACTTCCTTGGCTGTTATGAAAACACTATTGTGCAAGAGATTCGTCCATATACAAAGTAATATTATGGGGTACATATAGGGTCGTAATATAATGAAGTGAGCATGGTCATGTCCTGATCGACGAGTTTCGAGCCCAGTGTGCGCCGAGATTCGGTCACCTTGCCGACACATTTTCGATTCAAAACGGCGATGTATAATACGTGATAATCATACATCGGATGACCTATCGTCGGTCGCCGGGTACCTGTGTATCGAAAACAATCGATCATGTATCGAAATGAGAAACCAGCACCGCTCAGGAGTCATGGAATTCGGTTCCTGGAATAAGCACAATATTTCCAGGAAATTTTTTTTTTTTTTGCGCTTTCTCATATTTCAGCATGTTTTATTTTAAATCCTCCGTTAATACTTAGGAAGATGTATCTAAAATGTGTTATCTTCCGTTAAAATTTACGAAAAGGCATCAGAACAGAATCATACATAAAAAATGCAGACTTTCAGAAGTACTTACAGTATTCTGAGATAACGCCTTATGACACGTACGTGACTAATAGCACAAAGACAAAAATTATCAGCCTCTTATAAAACTGATGAGATTGTGACGAAGAGGCCTCTTAATTTAAAGGAAGTTGGAACCTAAAAATAATGCAGAAAATCTCCTAGAATATGACCAAATAACATTCGTAGTTTGTTCGTTTGAACTGGATTACGGAATTTAATTTGTCGCGTGAAAATCGCCTTCAAAATTACCGGATAGGCAAAAGCGCCACGCCGATGCTCGAATAGTTGTATCATCAACCGGCTAGTTCAATGTTTACAGTCTGATTGCTTGGAATGATGTAGGAATCACAGGTAATCAGGCGCCGCGTTTGAATCGCCTTCAAAATTGGCGTACAGGCAATATTACCACATCGATGTTCGAATAGTTGTATCCTCCCCTAGAAGGCAACATTAGCGAAGTTTGATTTTTGCAATTTATTTTAACATAATGTAGTGCAACGCATGATCAGTGTAACATCTATTTGATTGAAATAGAAAAACTTGGTGTAACAGAACAGTAAAGTAAATATGATGACACTGCAGCTTTCATCAGTGTATTACAACGAAAAACCAGTTCAAGTGCATGTATAATGTCACTGATTGAGGAAACAAAGGTGAAAGAGACCACGGTGTGCACTACTGCGGTGGATGACGTCATATATATGCTGCGTTTTTTGATCGAAAAATTAAACGTCATGGTAACGTCATATAAACGTCAATATTAAACGTAGAAACTTGCCGCTTGAATACTGCCACGCTAAGGAAAAACGCCGTATTGGCTTACGAATGTTCTTCTTTCCAAATTTTTTCTGAAAAATACAAATTTTAAATGTCATTTGAGGATATTTTTCTCTCAATTTTTCGGATGATTTAATTCGGGATTTAATCTACAGTATTTGAAAAATCCAAGGAAAATACTCGTGAATTTTCTCAAAATTGAATATTCTAAGTGGGGAGTGTTGGCAACATTTGGATGCTCATACAGCGTTTTTCCTCAAGACGGCAGAACAGATCCCAGTAATTTTGGTAATCTATAAGCTCATTAAACCAAAAAAACAATTCTCTGACTAGCAAAACTGAGCTATTCACACACGGCGGTCTTCCTGAGCCGAGCAGCACTCTGCCTTATTCTAAGAGGGAAGTGTTGGCAACATTTGGATGCTCCTACAGCACTTTTCCTCGAGACGGCAGAACAGATCCCACTATTTTTTGCTAATGAAAAAATTAAACACTAAGAAGTGGCCTGAATCGCATGTAACAAGGCGGAGAAATGGTGTGGACCCAGCACCATTCCTCCACCTTGTTATTTTTTGCTAATCCATAGGCTTATTAAATCAAAAAAACCCACAATTCTCTGACTAGCAAAACTGACCAATTCACGTATTGCGGCCTTCCTGAACCGGGCAGCACTCTGCCTCTTCCATATTTTCAACAAGAAATCGCCACTGACTCTCCAACGCGGAAAAAGTGCGTAGAGCAAACGCAGAATATCCCTAAATGTGGCAATGTGGACGCGTGCGCCTGGCACACTGATTCGGATGCGGAAATGGGCGGCATGGGGCATGGCGCATGGCGTCTCGCTCCAAGTTTCCTCGGTTCGTATTGAGGCGTCGCGGCGCGTCGCGTCGCGTCATTCGGCGTCGTCGACGTCGTATTTTCATTCGGGAGTCGGGGCTCCTCGGGGCACGGGCCCCGTGGTCAGTGGCACGATCCGACCGTCCGCCCGCACCCGCGCCGCACAGTGGAGCGAATCCATGGGCAGTGAGGATTATGCAACTTGGCAACACTGGTTTTTCTCCATTTAAATCCATTGAAAATATCGATTTTAGGTGAGGCAGCTTGCCTCACCCAGAAACGATTGTCTTAAATACATTCAGATGGAGGAAAAACAGCATTGCCAATTTTTGAGAATCGCCACTGTTAATGGGAGAGGTCAGACATGATTAAAGTAGTGAAAAGTATGGACATGTTGAAATATGGAGCTCTTATGGTCCGAAAGGGCAGCCAACCTTCTAACACAAAGAACACTAGAAAAAAGCCACTTTCAATTTTTAGATTTCAATTTCAAACCAATCTGGCCAGAATGTTCATGTATGAGCGGCCCTCCATAAAAATTAATAATAAACTAATGCAAAAAGTATGTCAAATTCGTGATTGACAAACGATGGATCTTAACAAGTGTAATAGTAAATCATTCTGAATACCAATGTATTCCGAATGATCGCTCAGAACTCAAAAGTTCATAGGTTGGTTGCCTCCTTGGACATCTAAGAGCTCCATAACCTAACCTCTACAATGACCGACATGTCCATTATTCATACCCTCATGGTAGGTACCCAAGACTTGATGTGGAAATCTTCTCAAAGCTTCTTCCTTCGTTATTAGGGAACGTCGAGATTTAGAAAGGTATTCCATTGGTTTTTTCGTAACTTTCTTTCGGAAGCATCCCTTCGAACTTAAAATGTGACAAAATAAATGATAAATGTGCAGTTTTTGTCAGAAATTGGATGTCCGACCTCTCAACAGGTTCGATCCAATGTGCGCCGCCGCGTCCAATCAGCATTCACGCGACGTTTGGTCAATGCTCCGTGCTTCGTCACTGCAGCTTCGGCCATGGTCACAGTCACAGGCAGGCCTGTCACCTCATCTACTGTTGTTTCTAAACTCATGGTTACTCAATGATTTTCCTCCGATTTTCAAAATCTTGTTTGCATACAAGGAAAGTCTTGTTAATACACAAGGAAAATCTTGTATAAATACAAACAAATCTCTTGAAAATTACTACTTCAACGTCTGTTCCATCGATTTGGGTGAAACTTAATTTAGAAGGGGACTTGTTGATATAGTACTTGAATTTTTAGTAAAATCTATAGAATTCGAATAGCCAAGATGGCGGATGTGACCTAAAACACTATCTCGGCTCCAGTCCCATCAATTTCGGTGGAACTTAGATTAGAATGGGGCTTTTTGACGAGGAACTCGAATTTCCAGTCACATTTCTAAAATTCGAAAAGCCGAGATGGAGGATGTGACCTAAAATACTATCTCCGCTCCAGTCCCATCAATTTCGGTGGAACTTAGATTAGAATGGGGCTTTTTGACGAGGAACTCGAATTTCCAGTCAAATTTCTAAAATTCGAAAAGCCGAGATGGCGGATGTGACCTAAAATACTATCTCCGCTCTTTTCAATCGATATTAGTGAAACTTGGTATCAGGGAGCAGGCCCGCCACAAGGGGGGGGATACTGGGTCCTTGGTATCGGGGCCCGGGCCCTGGAGGAGCCCGTGTCGCAGGTGACAAACCACTACGAATTCATGTGTAACCCTTGTCTCGTAAGGAAAAGTGAAAAAATTACCCTAAAAATTCCGCAAAAGGTGAATAAAGTTTCAAAAACACGCTAGGGCACTATAAAATTTTTCTTACTTTTTTAGAGATTTCTATCTATTTTCAAGATTTTGAGTATATATAGAATGATATTTTTAGTAACTGCGTTTCATTTTCTTTCGTTGTCGAATGCTAAGAGGCTCCTGTCTGGGCATGCTCGACTTCAATGGCTCAACTCCCTTACCATAGACGTACGAAAGGGGAGTCCAGGGGGGCCCGGCTCCCCCTAGAATTGAAAAGTATCATCTGCCCCCCTCAAAACAAAATTTATAGATGTTTTGAATGCAACAATTTGAAAGTATTTGGTGCTGAATGTAAAAAAAAGGTAATTATTCTGCAGAAATTGATGGAAAATCTCCATCATAGGAGCTTCAAAATGCGTCCAAATAGATTTAAATTTTCAAAAATTTCCCAGGGGAGGCCCTCCGGACCCCCCTCTGTGCTAGGGGCCCGGGCCAGAAAACTGGTACCAGGGCCCGAGATGGGATGTGGCGGGCCTGTCAGGGAGTATGCAAAATGCGCTATACTTGACGCCGAACTTTGATCTAAGGTAATATTACGTTATTTACATAGGAGATATCGAGCTTTGACGTATCGATAGGTCGCATATCGCAAGACGCCGCGCTCTATAGCAAAATCGCGACTTGAAAGAGAAAATCACGGCGGAAGAGTAGGATTACATAAGTCGTCTAAGTGAAGTGCCACTTGGAACTTTTCAGATCGGAAAGTCTGCCCTTTACAAAACAGTTTCTTTGAGGAAAAATAAATAATAATAGGAATCCCTCCTACCAAATCGTTCCAATGAACTTTCCTGAAGCGTTCAAGTGTGACTTTCAAAGCTTTTCAGAGCGGATCTGAACCTACTTGAAAAGCGGCCGACGCTATCGTTAGCATCCTTCGAAAGCACGGACTAATGCGCAAAAACACTTCAATAAAAATTGAAGATTAGATAATTGATTGTTGCGGTACTGCAAGGAGCGAGGAGGTTGAAAGAATCACAGGTCAGATTTTTCAAGATCTCTTTTATGTTGCGGTCATATGATGCAATATTCTGGCTCTTCACGAAACTTTTTAGGTGACAATTAAAAGATGAACTATAAGAAAGTAAGTCCTCATGAATTTTGGAATGCAAACGCCGAAAAATTTGAGGTGATAACTTTGAAGGAATCCTGTCATCTAACCGACGAAGATTTTGGTTTCATTGCACTTAGGACCATAAATGTTGGCTCATTTAACGGCACATACATATACACTAATAGTAAGACTTTAATTGCAGGTAATGAACTTCAAGTTAGTCGGCTCAGATAATCCAAGTTTTCGGGCACAGGCGCCGAATTTCGGTTTACAGCTTCAAATTTGGTTTCAACGGTCGAAAAATTTGGTTATCTTTGCCGAAAAACGTCGGTGTTCAAAACGAACCGAACTTTTTTTCTCCGTCAATCTGCACAAGGAAACTAATAGCACACGCGTTTTCCCTGACATGAGGCAGAAATAATGGTTCCTAATTGCAAGACGAAGTCTATTTTACAAATCGATCACAAAAATCATCACCTGTCGATCAAACTAATGGACCGGGCGCATCCACGAAACTTCGGTCCCACCGAAGGCTGTTTGGCGGCGGTTTCCCTTTTTCAGCGGCACCAAGCCAACAATTATCTCATCACTCATCGACTGACGCAAGTTCAATCGCTCCGTTAACGAGATACACTCGTCGCGTGACCCAAGTTCGAACTGACCTGTCCACGACCGGACTCCTTTTTTAGGCGGGATGCTCGCCGCTCGCGCTTTTAAGCACGCGGAAAGAGGGTGAGTTGAGCTGCCCACCAAGTCTTCATGTCTGCAGGGGCAAAATTAAATCGTTAATGAAGATAAACTGTTGTCGGATTTATGAGAATAGTGACTAGTGTTAATAGAAAATCAACTGGTCGATGACTTTAATATCTTGTTTAAAAAACTGTCCGATAAAAAAGAAAATTTCATTTTCAGGTTTTCCTCATGGAAAAAAGAGGTAGAGGTTTTTGGGTGATACGGGAATTTCCAATTAATTGCGGTAGTACCCTATTCAACGGCAGTACCCCAATAAATTAGATTACGAACCCAAATATTGCGATACTCCCCCAACCCCAACTTTAGTTAAGGTACCACCTCAATGTATTGAAAATGCCCATATCATTCAACAAATTGGGGTGGTGCGACAATTTTAGGGATAACCCCTAACATTGATTTTTCTATACTGAAGGTGTTTTTCACACGCATGTTTTAAAATTTTCTTCCAAATTTATCTATTTACCAATTGTTTTTTATTTTAAATTTCAAAAACAGGCAGAATTCCGTTTAATTCGCAAAGTGTCCAACTCAAGGTCTAGAAACTTCTATATTTTACTATTGAAACGATCAACATTTTTCAACACCCGATGGAAAACATAAAAATGTCGTAAAAATGGTGCTGATATTGCGGTTTCACTCTACATTTGTTCGATAAAGAACGTAATCATGATGCCCAACTTCACATTTTGGCCGCCTCCCTTCCCCCCCAAGAAAAAAAAATCAATTTTTTAAACCCTGAAATAAAGCTTAAAGTATGCAAAGGCGAACTATTGCATTCAAATTAGTAAGATCGAACGGTCAATTTGCGATACTCGCTTCAGTTTCAACTTTAATTCAAGTTTTTCAAAATATGTTTTTTGAGAATATACAGGCCAAACCTTCTGGGCCCAATGGTCCGTTTTATGCCATACCTTTAAATGAAACCGGTATCCTGGAAAAAACCATTATATACCTCGATGCTTGGCTACCAAGACTGTAGATCTACTTTCAGACACTTAGAATCCGTATTTTGCATCGATGGATTTCGAATAACTACCGTAGCTTTTTGACAATACGGCAACAAGGGCGCTGGCTTAATTACAGTTCTTAATCACGAGTTTAATCGTTTAAAATCGTATAAACATAGAGACTGCCGTGCGGAGCGATAACCTTCATAGATCAACATTACTTTGAGCCGAGTCCTGGCGCTGTCGGTCAATACGGGCATAACCTCAACATCGGAAATCATCCACTTAACCGGTAGATCACTTCCAACGCATTCCTCGACCGATCTCTGCCCTAAAACGTACGTAAAAATGTGTTATTACTGCGCGGTTGCCAGGTCGCAGTCGGTAGATCTTTGATTGGTCGTTAAAAGACTGAGAGGATTTCAATATTAAAGGGAAAGCGCCAAAAAATTGTAGTGTTGCATCTGAGAGTCCTTAGTAATGAGCTGTTTTTGCAGTATTTTTCAAATTCTTTCTAATATGCAAAATTTTTGAAAATTAGATTAATATATAAGTGAGAAAATTTGCCGCCTTTTGACATGATTAGGCGGCATTTCCCGTTTAAGCGGATATATTTCAGCCGATCATATAATTTGGTCATATCTTCTCTAATGATTATATTCATTTCAGAAACCAATGATATTCTTATACTTGCAATTCACTCAGTAGTTTCTTCTGAAACATAAAATTCAAAAAATGTCTTACACCTGCAAATTTTCCTCTGTATTCGTTGAGAAACATCTAAAATAAACCTTCAACCAACATTCATTTCTCCTGTTTTTCATTTGAAATCTTTGTATATTCTTACTTCTAATAATCGCCTCCAGCGTAACAATTCTAAATTCGGGTAGCTGTGCTACGTGCATGGTTCATTTAAGCTCACCGATGTGCATAGGCTAAATGGACAGGTGACACTGATAAAGAAAACTTGTAACTCTGAAGAGCAGGTCAGATTACTTTTAATATCCGCAATGGGCAAGAAGCTATGCGCTTTTTTTTAATACGCAGAGAAGCATTTAATGATAAATGATTTGAGTGATTTCTGCACAGAAATCATTTTCAACTCCTATTCTCACGTTGTTCTAGTTGAAAAACTGCTTACATAACTTCCTGAGATTAATGGCCAATCAAAAAACTCTAGAGCAGTCCTGAGGCCGGACAACATGTTTCCCACATGTATATTCATTTCGAAGTGCTGCGCTCGTAAATCTCACAAGTATGATCTCCGCGACTCCCTTTCGTTTCAAGGTGAGGCTTGCAGTGGCGTGGCGTGAATTGCGATATATCGATTGTTATGCCATTTAAACCTATGGAAAAAGATCGATTATCAGGTGTTCGCTGCGAACACCTTAGTAATCGATTCTTTACCATAGTTCCAAATGGCGAGATATCGATAATCGATTATTCACGCCACGCCACTGGAGGCTTGATGGTTTTCCACCAACTACATCCAGCGACTATACAATTGCCTAGCGGTTTTCTCAGAGTTGATTATTGCTCGATGATATAACCGCGGTGAATAAATACAGTCATCGGAAACCAAACTGCTTGATCGAGGCTTGGGATCTTTCATCGCGCAGTTTCCATCTGCTGTGGCCGATTTCGCGAATCGTCTTGCCAACAGTGCTGCGGGGTCTTTTTCGCTGCCCCTATGATTCTTGTCGAGCCCGCATGTGTTTTAAAGGCCGAGAGTTCGTCTGGGACATCGATATATTCGCACCTCTCCGCATTCTTGTCAGATTTTAACTGATATTAACGTCCGTGCTTCGCGATATATCGATTGATCTGCCATTTAAATCTGTGGAAAAGAATCGATAAACAGTTCGATAATCGATGCTTTACCATGGCTTCAAATGGGGAAATTTCGATAATCGATCATCAACGTCTCGCCGCTGGTTAACGTGTAAGTTTGGTAAAAACTCAATTTGTGAGATTAATATTCGGAAAAATTAAGCAAGTTGCGCGGTGTAACATATCGATGGCTGAAGTGTGACACCATCTTGGTGCACTTCAGCACTGTTTCAAAAGCTCTGCTTCTATTTAATTTTTTCGAAAAAAAGCAAGCAAACGGTATATAGTTGGAGGAAATATTCTGCCAACAGAATAGAAAATCGAGTACGATTTCAAGAAATTATGTTTAGTGGTTTTCCACTTAAAAAATAATGTATGACAGGCAAGTCTGAAACGGCGCGGTGTCTGTAACGTCGTTTGCAACGAAATGGACAAATTAAACGCACTGGTAAAAATAAGAACACATTGGATCTAGAGTCCAGACTCTCAAAAACATCGACAAAAAAAAGTACTCTTGATTCAATCAGAATCTAGCTTAAATCAAGAATCAAGCCTCTTAATTAAAGCGGATTTCGTTTTGATTCAAGGAAAAATCCGATCGAATCAAGAGTATTTTTCTTGTCAATGTTTTTAAGAGTCTAGACTCTAGATCCAATGTGTTTTTTTTTTCCAGTGCGTGTGTGAAATCCGCGATTTTGAAAAACTTTTGATAGAATAGTGCTAGGTGTTTACACTATTTTATGGGAAAAACATAGCCGGAAAGTTAAAGTTAAAGTCCCAACATGTTGAGCTCTAACGAGTTAATACTGACACTGAAGAGACTGATACTCATCAGAGCTCAAAATTTTCGAACTCTAATTGAAATTTTTTACCTTTTACTTTGTTTTCTCCGCAAAATAGTGTGAACCCAGCATTCTTTTACCACCTTGTTACATGCAGTTCGGGCCCCGTTTCTTAGCGTTTTGTTTCTTGTTTGAAAAAGAAAAGAGATAGAACGTTTCTACATGTAAACGTTAAATGCCGGATTTTACATTTTCAATATGTGCTCAACGTGATTTTTCAGAGATTTTACTTGAGTTACACACCCAGTCGATGATATCTCTTGTGCGCATTGGACCCGATGCCTACATTTATAGGTTTTACACCGCACGATAGTCGTTAAATACGCAGCGCACCGTCCAACTTAACGTAGCGTCAGATTCAAATATTCGTCGCCCTGACCAAAAGACGTAAGTACACTGCGCGATGGACCCTGCCGCCTGTTTACCTCGATGCTCTCCGGGGTCCATCTCGCAATGCAGTTACGCCCTTTGGTCAGCCAGGCGGCGTATTGTCTCGGCTCGAACACCCGCGCCGCACAGTGGATCGAGTCAATTATAAAGGTTGGACACGAAATTTTTGACCAAAACTGTAAATTTTGATGTTCATTTCGGCACAATTTAAATTTCAAAGGGTGCTCTTGGAAGGAAATTTAACGAAGAAACTAATGGAACCACTTTTAGAACCTCAAAGTTTTGTATAAGCGGAGTTATAAGCGTTTAAAGATTCCAAATTTTGTCCGACCTCTCCTATTGACTCGATCCACTGTGCGCCGGCAACCGCGGATGGAGTAACATGAGTTTTTTGTCTTCAATTTTTTCACCATGAAATTACTTTCACCGGCCGTTTGTACTACGAGTAGTGCAGTACGCCCTGCGGGGGGGGGGGGAGGCTCGTGTTTGATACTGATCAGCGCTTGTCGGATGATACGCCCGCTGATCAAGACTAATCTGATATTAAGCGATCGGTCGTCTGTCGTGAGGGAGTCGTGTTAGACGGTGCCGACTTGGATCCATCAACCGTGTGCCAGCCACATGGAGATTGATCGGATTAGAAGAAAGTCCGTTGGAAAGGGAGAGAGGAAACATGTCCCTGGTAAACAATGCTGCCGTGTTACCAGTGGCGATTTTGCACATTGGCAAAACTCCTCCCATGATGGAGTTGCTTCCTTTCATTTAAATCCATTGAACATATTGATTCTATGTGAGGCAACCTGTATCACCAGGATTCGATTGTTTTACATTCGTTTAAATGGAGGAAAATTGTTGTCAACTTTTAAAAATCGCCACTCCGTGTCGCCAAAAGTTTCTAACTCGATTTGCCCTTCAAAGTTCAACTAATAAAATTACATGATCTGGCTGATTTTGTTAAAACGGCAAATTTTGTCGTTTTTGTAAAGGAAGGGAGATTCGTGCGGAGGTGCTGGTTGCACTAATGTAGACGAAACAGCATGTGATATCTACCATGTTCAGGGAAATGGTATCCTTTTCTTTTGATTTGCTACCTTGAAATTCGTTTGTTAGGTGGATCACCTCACAGTAATGTGTGTCACAGGCTTACAACTTCACAGTTAATTTTGGTAGCTGAAACAGCTTTTGCAAGGGTGCTTGAATGAGAGAACTTTTTAAGTGGATATTTTTTCGGGATTTCGGTACTTTTTTCGGATTTTCACCTAAAATCCTGTTTCTCCATAAAATATCACCTCTTCTTGGCATTGATACGAACAAAAATTTTAAGCGCTTGTATACCGGTTTTTAGAAACTTTACTCGCAAAATGACTACGTTTTAATTCTCGATGAATCTGTAGTAAATAATTCAATTAAACAGTCTATCAATGCTGTGAGTTTGTATAAAGTTTTTTTACACCTCTCTAAGGCATTCTGTGACGCCTAATCACCGCTAGAGTCTATCAAGGTACAGATTTACCGGAAGCTGGCATCGCTCCATCCCTTCTTGGATGCCATCCTATCTTCCTTTTACCTGGACGCCCTATGCAACCATCGCAATATAAGAATGTTTCGAACTGTAAGACATTCATAGATTAATCGATTAATAGTAGCAATTGCCTGACATTACTAGATTTATCGAACAATTAATCGCTAATCGAAAAACTCCAGCGCTGAGCTTTCTCCAGAAAGCCCCCTCGGCGTGCGCCGTGCCGTGCCATGAGTGGAGACAGTAGACCGCCATGTTTCGAAAGAAACCCGTAAGCGAATTTTTGCATGAGCCACGATTAGTACCGTACTCCTATTTATCTCAAGGCTCATCCCAAACTGCACTTACGGCTCTTTTCCGCAACACGGCAGTAGTGTGAGCGCGAGCTTTTCCCGATTGCAATCTGGTGAGTGGTGAGAGGCGAGTTTGTTGAGCGCGTTGAGTGTGCCAACTCGGACGAGTCAACGATTCCACTATAGCGTCTCCGTTCCGCTGCAGTGCCAACCGCGAATACTCCCGTGCTAAGGAAAAACGCCGTATGAACATTCGAGAGTTGCCAAATTTCTCCGGATAAAACATGTATTTTTTATGAAAGTCATGCATATTTTTCTTTAAAATTTTCAGATACTCTAGATCAAATTGCGAACAAAATTGTCTGAAAAGTTTGGAGAAAAATATTCACAATTTTTCTGATTAATTCGTTTTATATTGAAGGAAATATGGCAACGTTTGAAGGCTCATACGGCGTTATTTTTCAGGACGGCAGAATACCGCGCTCGTGCCTGTACCTCGGCCTTGCACGCTCCAGCGGCGCAACAGCCTCCACTGTCGTCAGTCTCGTCCAGAAGTCCCGGGGCTCGGTTTTAAATTGCAATCAGAATTAACAAAAAAACGAATTGAATATCTACCAGAAAAATGGGAACCCGAGCGTCATTTTGGTTGGATTTTCGGTAGATGAGGGGCGCGCGTGGAGGGAGGGATGGTAGGCAAAAAAATTTATGAAAATCTGCCAATGATGGAGGTGACCGGAGACAAAGAGAGATTCTCCATCGGTAGCTTGGCAATGGTGGGAGCTTTTACTTTCAGGACTGTAACATTCAACTGCTGCCCTATCTGATAGGGTGTTTGCTTTCACAATGTGTTGGGAATTTTTCCCGGCCACCTTTGGATTTCATTCACTTTCGCGTCACCCTCCGGCCAAAATATCTCAAGCGCCTTGCGACGTTTAAAAATTTCCGCTGCCATTTTATTTTTTTCCAGAGAAATTGTTTAACCAAGTCCGAAAATTTCACTAATTTTTTCTTGAAATTTTGAAACGTCAAATGATGACTGTGATACTTTGGCTGGAAGGTGACGATTTGCTCCTGGTCTTAGAAGCAACCGACCTTCCCTGGTAAAAATTGGCGATAAGAGCTGCGTTTTAAAATACCGTAGGAATTCTTATAGCCGGCTAAAGAAGGCTACAGAAAATCATACAGCCGGCTGTAGAATGCGGAGAAAATCATACGGCCGGGCTTTACGAAGCGATAAAAAATAATGCAGCCGGGCTATAGTTCCTATAGCCGGGCTTTACACTTTATCGCCTGGCTGTTGCTTTTTCACCATTGGCTATAAAAGGCTATAAGAAATTGTGTAGAAATGTGTGTGCTTCGGAAATCATTAAGTATTCGGAACTACCCTAATATTTACAAAATACACATTATATTTTCCTTTAAAACATATTTTTTTTTCATCAATTAAAATGAGAATAGTCCATACAGAGTGTGCAAACATTTCAAAAGCATGAGTTGAATAACGCCGACTCCGCCAGATTAAATATTAGAGCCTAACACAAAGCGGAGCGGCGACGCACTGGCGCCTACAAACCTAACGAGGATACTTCACGCATTGCGCAACGCGTGAAGTATCCCTGTTAGGTTTGTAGGCACCAATGCGCGGTTCGCGCTGGCTGCCCGCCTGCCGCACCGCCGCGTGCCACGGCGCTTGAAGCAACTATTTCACACCAGAGGTATTGCACAGTATCATACGAAACTGAAGGCGTTCAAACATATTAGGAATGGCAGGCATCCTTCCAAAGTACGGAGCTTTCCTCGCAAAATAAATCAAGATACTACAGCCCAAAAAGAGAGCGGTGGTCCAAAAACTCACTATGTCCTAGCATCCGTAATAAGTGACGTTTAGCATACACTTTATCGCCTGGCTGTGAGTTGCTTAATCGCCATCGGCTATAAAAGGCTATAAGAAATTGTGTAGCCGGCTATAGACGCTATTGGAAATCTTACATCCGGCCGTAGGTCTATGGTATTTTGGAACACAGATTCTACTGCCAATTTTTACCAGGGTTAAACAACCTAAAAGAAATTCTTGTAAAATTATGTTTTTGGGCAAAAAGTTTATACAGATCCAGGTGCTTCCTTAGAAACTTTAATGGCATCTCGTATAACACACACGCAAGCCAAGTAAATAAATAAATAACAAAAATGCAGTTGAAAACACCAGTTGTGCAGTTGTGTGTACCGCATGACGCACAAGTGTTATCTCTCACCCAGTGGAGTGCGCCTTCAATAAACGTGAAGGCAATGTAAGCAGCTTAAGAGCACGAATAGTTGCGCTGTTACTCCTTCCGCCGATCATCGCAAGAATTACACGTTATTTCCTCTCTTTATCGAGCGTTTCCTATTCTATCGAGGGCGCCTTCAATAACGGTGATGGCAATTTGAGCGGCTCAGGAGCACGAATAATAAAGATGTTGCATGTGTGAGGAATTTAGCGATTTGACTGTTGATTCCTACGTAAAAGTTCGCAAGAAACACGATGGTGCCACTGGTTTTCTCTGAAATCAACTCCTAAGCTCAAAAAAAGCTCTCATGTTGAGGCCAAAATGGAGGGGATATCCCACGCTATCCTGAGAGTCCACCTCTACATCAAGACAAACTCTCCATGCAAAGATAGGAAGCAAATACATTAGCAGGGATGCCGTGTTTTCAGTTTTAGAGTCCCCAAATAAAGTAGTAGCCCTGTCAATGTATTTGCTTCTTATCCTTGCATGGAGAGTTTGTCTTGATGTAGAGGTGCACTCTCAGGATAGCGTGGGATATCCCCTCCATTTTGGCCTCAACTCGAGAGCTTCTTTTGAGCTTGGGAGTTGATTTCAGAGATATCCAGTGGCACCATCGTGTTTCTTGTGAACTTTTACGATAGAATCAACAGTCGAATCACGAATTTCGCACACATGCAACATCTCCATCGCGCAAACTACAAAATTCGATTCTAAATTGCTTGAGGTACCTATTAAACTAGTTCCCTGATGAATAGCGCAGTTCGTCTTTCCTTTTGCCTGGCGATATAATTTAAGACCGTACTTTCGGAGGTTTTTCAAACAAGTTTATGATACATTTTCTGCACAGGCTTGCATTTTGTGCAGTTCATTCTCCAGTTAAAACATTGAACGCATTCACTTACTCTGTTTCCAATTATAAGCGTTACGCTTTTACACGCCAAATTACGGGCATGTCACAGTAAATAATAAACACCAGTAAAACTGTAATTACAATCCGACTCTAATAGGACCAAACGGAAAAACTAATGGACGTATTTCTGCGAAAATGAACCATGTGCATTCTGACGTGAGCCCTGTTATGCATACATTCTCATGGGTCTCAGGGCTCCTTTCTTAATGTCCATAGTTCCGTTCTGCAGAGATGCGTCCTACTATTTTAAGCATAATGCGCCGCACGTTCCAATAGTGCACAATTTGCCATGTCTCTCGCGCCTTCGTCCAATTGACCTGTCTTCATAACGTTTGACGTCCATAAACAGCATGAACTGCGTTTACAATCATTGTTTGCCTAAACGGCATCGGATGCAGTTTTGTGAATAATTGTGCGAAGACTCAATGTTGCCAATTTTGCGAGCAAATACTTTAGTATAATTTTACGATTTAGGTTAAAAAATGCATGAAACCCTATTTACTGATACAATATCGTTACACACTTATCAGTTTTGCTTACAATTAGAGGCTACGTTACTTCTAACAATAAGCACCACACTTTTAACATAAAATTAGATGACTTGGAGATCAAATGGACGTATTTCTGCCAAACGGAACTATTTGAATTATGACGTGAGCTCTGTTATGCAATTATTCATATGGGTCTCAGGGCTCATGTCATAATGTGCACAGTTCCGTTTGGCAGAAACACGTCCAAATGATGCTCGGAAATCTTCAAATGCGATTTTCTGCCCAAAAGGCAAACCAACTTTTAGTAAGTTCGTGCTTATTACAAATTTCTTTTTAAAAGGCTAAAATTGAGACACTGCTGGCCAGAATATCTAAAAAATAATCTAAGTGTTCCTATGCATTTACGTGGGTTTACATGCGCACCACAAGTCGCTGTATAGATTCATCCGTAATAGAGATGTTGCATGTGTGAGGGATTTGCGATTTGACCATTGATTCTTCTGTAAAAGTTCGCAAGAAACACGATGGTGCCATAGGTTTTCTCTGAAATCAACTCCCAAACTCAAAAAAAGCTCTCAAGTTGAGGCCGAAATGGAGGGGATATCCCACCCTACCCTGAGAGTCCACCTCTACATCAAAACAAACTCTCCATGCAAAGATAGGGAGCAAACACATTGGCAGGGTTGCCACTTTATTTGGGGACTCCAAAACTGAAATCACGGCATCACTGCTAATGTATTTGCTCCCTATCTTTGCATGGAGAGTTTGTTTTGATGTAGAGGTGGACTCTCAGGTTAGGGTGGGATATCCCCTCCATTTCGGCCTCACTTTGAGAGCTTTTTTTGAGCTTGGGAGTTGATTTCAGAGAAAACCAGTGGCACCATCGTGTTTCTTGCGAACTTTTACATAAGAATCAATGGTCAAATCGCAAATCCCTCACACATGCAACATCTTCATTCTTATGATCGGCCAAATTGGTTCTAAAATACAACCAACTATGGTAATGCGGACTGATTTTTTGCCGCAGTGTATGGACGTATAAATAACCTCAGCCCTCTTGTACATTTTATTCGTATAATTATGAGCTGGAAAATAAGCGGCATCCTGGCTTGTTTGTGAGGCGGGAGCGAAGGAGCCTGGGAGACAATTTCGATTTCGGCACGACATCCTCTGCCAAAACGGCCCGAGGCCCTTGATTTGCGCAATCGGCCGCTCTGACTGTGACGTGCGTACTCTATTAGTGTGTTTGCACGTTCGCTGATTCACTGATTGAAATGAAGTGCTATTTCCGATCTGCGGTCAGCAACTGGATACACGCCTGCCGCCGACCCCCTCCGCGCCCTCCCCACGACCTAGTCCANGTAATTATGAGCTGGAAAATAAGCGGCATCCTGGCTTGTTTGTGAGGCGGGAGTGAAGGAGCCTGGGAGACAATTTCGATTTCGGCACGACATCCTCTGCCAAAACGGCCCGAGGCCCTTGATTTGCGCAATCGGCCGCTCTGACTGTGACGTGCGTACTCTATTAGTGTGTTTGCACGTTCGCTGATTCACTGATTGAAATGAAGTGCTATTTCCGATCTGCGGTCAGCAACTGGATACACGCCTGCCGCCGCCCCCCTCCCCGCCCTCCCCACGACCCAGTCCAGCAACATGGAACCTGATGTACACAGACTGAGACAACATTACTGCCGCGTTTAGGAAGAGCGCCGTATGAGCCATCAGGTGTTGCCAAATTTCCTTCGAGGAATTACGAATTTCCAGAAAAAGCTGCGAATATTTCTCCTCTCATTTTTCATCTTTCGTAATTCGATCTAAAAAGTCTGAAGATTTCAAGGAAAAATATTCGTAACTTTCTTCTTGAAATCAATATTTTCTGAGAGGTTTTTTGCAACAATCGAATGCTCTTACGATTTTTTTTACTTAGCTTGTATATTCGGACCAAAGTCTTGGGAAATTCTACCCAACTAGTTTGACAAAAAAAAATTGCAAGCTGACCAACATTCATCATAAGACCAAATACACGCTGCTAATGAATCATTACTAGAGCGCATATCATTCGATCAAAGTGGAGCTTTCAAAATGGTTCTAATTCTTTAATATCTCAGCTACTTCTACAGAAAATTTTCCTGAAAATTTCGTGATCTGATGTACGACGTGTCCCAAGCACATCGGTTACCTACAAACTACCTTTGAAGCGGAAGACTAAAGGCGGAATCTTAAATTTTTAAGAGTAACAAGGAAACATGATTTAAAATCGAAATTATTTCAACGTCTCAGCTTCAGATGTTAATCGTGCCCTGACACCCACAAAACTCTTGGTCAAAATTCCTAGTCATCGTATATAATGAGTATAAAGAATCCGGGCAAACGTTTAACTTGAACAGCGCCTAAATTCGTGCCGATAACTCTTCCTTCAATCAGCTGTCTTCTAATCATTACAGTTGCAAGAAGAGATCAATAAAGATTTTACAATGCTATTAGGAAGTCACAGATTCTTGCGACTTTCGTGTGCTGACTTCCGTCAAAAATTACTATTGCGTAGCTACGAATTGACTCGGTGTGATTCTAAACTTGTGTCACGCTTTAGTTCCTTCCTACATTCCTGGCGAAATTACTGATTCGGCTTGAAAACAGGAAAAACGACGGAAACTCGAAAAGAGATGAGTCAAACAACTTATTCGGCGAACAGTCCAAGTTAAAACCAGATCTTTGAAAGACAAAAGACACGCGACTCGTATAATTATGCATGGTGTGGTCACGAAAGAAACTCGAGTCGAGTTGATCAACGACTTCTTACTTGTGACATTGCGCATTTATTTAGGCCGAAATTTTCAATTCGCCGCGAATAAATAGTCGACAAACGATCCCTCGAAACTCGACTGCGGTACAAGGAATTACAGTGGTGTCAATTTCAGGGCAAACAAATGCAGATATTTTCAGACAAAGTTGTTTTGCTGTGTGTAACGCCGAGTGTATGAGTGTTATGGGTTGGGGAAAACATTACTTTTTTCAATTAGATCGAAACTTCTAAGCAGCATGCATACAGTATTATATGTGCTGACTCATTTTATAATTGTACCAATAACAGAGATTCGATACGTACATATCTCGAGTAACATTAAAACATTTTAAAACATGTTTTCCCTTCAAACAAAATTGTGAGTCTGTACGGCGTTGCATCGATTAAAGATCCCATTGAAAAAAGTATGACGAATACAATTGAATTTAATTGTGTGCAGAAGTTATCTCTCCGTTCAGTCAATAGCATCCGCGAAATTTCGCGGAATTCCACGTCTCAATTTGCGAAAATAAGATAAGATACACAAGACGAATCTCGGACGCGCCTAAAAATCCTTCAAACGTCAACAAACGTGAGAGAAAAAAAGCAAATGCAATTGTTGTACAAATTCAATCAGCCGGCCATTCTCAGTCATGAAATGTATTTGTTTCGGATTGGCGAGGTTGAAATCTCCCGTGATTCAGAGCAGCGCAGCGTTTGTTAACCCTGATCGCAACTAAACCACCTCAACGGATGTCCATGTTGCATACACGAAAAACTGAAGGTGCTTCAGGTTTTTATGGTTTCTCAGTCGACGGAAACATCGCGGCGCAACATTGCGTGTTGTTTGTAACTCCTGAATACAACTAAACTAACTCAAAGGATGCCCGTGTTGCATAAATGAGGAATTGAAGGCGCTCTGGGTTTTATTGATACTCGCCTCAAAGCGCTGACTCGTTGGATTGCAACTCTGAGCAAAATGTGCCTTGCTATGAAGTGTGAAGGCCTTATGATGAGCACGTTCCTGAAAATGCTTAAAAATTATTAAAACTTATCATCGATTCAACTCGTATGTGCGTTCATTCTTTGGAATATAATAAATATCCGTTTCCGTTTCGTGCATTTCAACGTTGCAAAATTTTCACCCGCAAATTGTATTTTTATCAGGAAACCGTTGGACATTTTTTCATGAACATTTCAATGGCATCGTCCTTAAATCCATGCAAAAATCAGCAAAATGGACAAGCATTACATAAGTCATAATCTTGTAAAAAATGAATGACTCGAGTATAAATTTTGAAACCTTGTAATTTAGTTTCGTTCCTTCGTTTTGGGAAACGACGAAATAGCTCACTTCAAAAACGGGGAATTCAATGTGTCGTCGTATATGCACCTAGTGCGATTCTGAAATCTCGAAAAAAGTAGGATTCCACAGAATAATGCATTGACATTGCAAGCGCATGATAACGCGGGATCCCCTAGGCACTTGGTCGTCGGGTTTTTTCCCCAGACTGAGTTGATGACTTTTGAAGGTAAGCCAACTGCCAACCAGCGCCGCCACCTTGCGGAGAAAAGTGCAATATTTTCGCTGCGATCCAGCAGGAAAAGGCAATATTTTTTCCGGCTGTGCGGCGGCGGCGCCAATAACATCAGCGACCCCTTGGCGGCGTGATTGGTCATTTCGCCGTCCGGCACGGCTCGCGTTCGAATCCCGCGGATAATATAAAAGCACCGGTCGACCTTGCGAAGAAATTTTGCCAACCGATCAATTTTCTGCGCAGTGTACGAGCTCCTGGACTTCGGTTGGTTACTGTTGACATACTTGAGCTAAATACGCGCATCTGGGCGGCTCGTTGAAGTGTCAGGGTTTTGAGCGACGGGCTAGCAGGAAAACTGCACGAAAAAGAGTTTTTTATTTGTTCGAGACCGGCGTTTTTTTTCTTGGTTCATGCTCTTTGGAAGAACACTTTCCTTTTAGATTCAGGAGGCAGGTGTTTTTGAAGGTTTCGCTTATTCAGTAATTATTTTCGGGATGATCGAGAATGATGGGTCTGCTGAATAGAGGAGAAATTAACCAAATAAAAGCTCTCTTTCCTTGTGAAATTGCATGAAAACTACGCTAGCACTTTTTAACAAATTTTAAATATGTTTTGAGAATGACAAAAGAAAAAAAAAATTGCGTTGAAATTTATTTAAAACGCATTTATATCACAACTTATCCTCTCAACGCGGCTAAGGTACAATGCCGCCCATCTGCAGACTGAAAATATTGTAGGAAGAAGAGAAAACATTTTTGTAATTTTGAGGTTAGATTTGCAATTTTTTCGTACCTACATTATAGCCTCATTTCAGCGCTCCCCTGCAGAATTTTAAAAAATTAAAATCATCAGCTTAAGTATTTTATACTGTAGAATGCAGCAAAGGCGCTATCTCATCTTCCCTCTAAATTGTCGGTTAAACGGCATTGCTCCTTAGCCCTCGATAAGCAAACTACGAGCATGTAGGTGACGGTGACAGGTTTAAGCATAGAAAGTTGGAAATTTAGAGGAAAGTAATTAATCCCACAATAACTAATAAGTACTAGGAAACCCAAGAATGCACCGCGTGAATGTTTCCCGCGTAAAATCGACATGCGTACCATGCTCTATCCGTACTACGAAGGTCGAACACCTCGAATGAAGACGGAAGACCCGAAATCAGATTCTTTCATGACCTGCCCGGATAGAGCCCCGCTTGATGACCCTCCAAACTTCATTCATGCTGAGACGTTGTTGCACCGATCGAATCGGGGACTGCATTCAGATGATTATCGACCTCACGAAACGAACGTAACCTCTAACCGCACGGCCGCTATGCGCCGCGCCGCGCCGCACAGCGGAGCGAGTCAAATGGAGAAGTCGGACATAAATTTTTTAAACCAAAACTGCAATTTTTCTTGTTTATTTTGTCAAATTTTAAATTTTCACAAACATTTTCAATAGGAAATTTTACGAAAAAATAAATTTTAAAACCAATTTTAATAACTTTAAGTTTTGTATTAACGGAATTATAAGCTTTCAAAGTTTCCAAATTTTGTCCGGCTCCTGCAATTAACTTGCACCATTGTACGCCGTGCCGATTCGGGCCGAGTGGCGAGGTGTCAAGTGGAAAAATACCGGCCTCACCCGGATGGCTCTCAATATAACGCCATCCGCGTGTGACGTGAGCCTTGGGTACTGTGTGTGCTTATGTGACGGACGGCTCACCCGGAAATGCAGGAATGTTCTTTCGCGGTAACATGTTGGAGTGTTTCGGTGCTCGGCGACTATGTGTGATTTATTTTCTCCGTTATGTTCCTCGATCAACACTCAATCAGACGGATCTGAAGTGTGAGTGCAAGCTCATTACTCATGCCTTTTGACAACGGTGCGATGATCCTGCGTGGCAGAGAATCGGCTAGAGAAGAAGAAATGTTCGGAAAAAGAAAAGGATGGAAAAAATGAAACCTCTTAAGTAGCAGAGCCATCGAAAAATCATACATTTAACATACCTTTTGTGTATAGCGAATGTATACCAAGGAGTTAAAAAGAACATTTTTTGTGAAATCTGTATTTATAAAAAGGTATTGATCAATGCCTTTATCGAACTTACATAATAGTTTGTAACCGATTTTGTTCCTCTCTTAAATAATGTATATATTTTCCATGTTTCAACATTTTTTTGCGTTTAAAACTGACGGCAAGGCCTTGATTTTTTGCTCAAAGCAGCCGCACGCAATTTATTTTTTATAGAACCGTTATTCTTATTGAAACTGATCTGTAATATGAAATCATAAATATAACGCGTAACGCTCAGTGCCTGAGGCGCGAAGCGCTTCGAAGGGGTCGGACTGCGAAGCGATCAGACGGCGTAGTCCCCTGTACTATAGATTTCTTATGGGGAAGGATTTTTGACTTCATAATATAAGGCATTGTTGAATTTCTTCCATCAAAAGTTAAGGGGTACAGGGCCAGATTAAGGGGTGGCCACATGGGCCGCGGCCCATGGTGGCAAATCTATGGGGGGCGGCAAATTTTGCAATTGTTTTAAATGTAGGTATAAAGAAAAATCGGATTTAGAAAAAAAAAAAAATTACTAACGAGAAAAGGCGACAAAATCTCTAATTTCCTCGGAGGATAGTAATTTCTAATTTTGTCGTCTTTCAGTGACACAAGAGACAGCACCTTCAATTAGTCGAGTTAAGAGAGAAACCAAACACGCAATTTGGCCTGGAACGGCGCGACTTGGAGAGAAATGATGACGAGGACTTAAGATGAAAAGGAGAAACCCGCGGCGTGGCGATCGCCATTTAACATATATTAGCGCCTACAAGACTGCACAAATACTTCACGCAATGCATCAAACACAGTGCGGTCATTGCGGTCAGCGTGAAACGGATAACGCCTACAAGAATGCATGAATACTTCACGCATTGCGTCAAACACAGTGCGGTCTGCGAGACGCGGCGGCGGAAGTTAAAATCATTAATCCACATTTATGTTTATTCTTTCATAATTTTTTCGTTCATTTCTTATGAATGGAAGGCCTTGTCCACACAGAGATAGGTTTACGAAACTTAACTTTCGCGCAAAGCTCCGTAAACTTTTGCTAGTAGTGTTCCCAGGCCTTTCCCAAAAAACGTGTTTAACACGAGTAAACGCGTCTTATGCACCCTTCCCCCGCTGGCTCGTTCATTAGATGGTTTTTATTAGTGTTTCAAAACGAATTAGAGGGGGCGGCAAAATACAGGCGGCCCATGGGCGGCAAAATACAGGCGGCCCATGGGCGGCAAGTATGTAAATCCGGCCCTGAGGGGTAATCAGCTGTCATTTGCAAACTCTCAAAAAAATCGAAGCTCCGAAATTTTCGATTCATGTAGTCAGAGGGAGCTTTGATCGAATAACGACAACGAGTCATTTTTCACCCACGCAGTCTTCATTTCGAGCTACTCTCTACACGTTTTGCTCTACGTAAATGCAGCCATTAGGATGCGGCACCCGAGTGTCTAATCGCTTTGACATTATCTCACTTCAAGGAGGACGATTTCTCTCTAATGTTTAACCCAAATTTTCTTCTCGGCAAAGTAACGTACTTATATGTGGATGTTTATCAACCGACATAGTTTCACAGTCTCCGTACATGAAAAACGTTTCCCTCACATGACAATCTATTGGACTTCAAAGCGTTGCTGAAACTTAACCGAACTTAAATTCACTTGGAGTTTCAAATCCGGGAATGACTCAGCTATTCCCAAATATTCCTTGCCGAGGTATACTGTTTGTGGCGAAAAGCTTAAAATGCGGAAAGTCTCTAAACAGACTGTGAAGTATCTAATACGGTCATATAGGATTTTTCCCCCTTTTTCTTCCTGGTTTTTCGGATTTTATTCCGTTAAGAACCTGAGGTTCTTTAGCGTTTTTTAGCGGACGCGCTTTTTAGCGTTTTTTAACAGACGTTTTTTAGCGTCCGTAGACATCAAGGCAATAGTGCCAATCCATGCTCTAGGCCTCACAAATTTTCAAGGATTAAGGCCAATTATAGTCAATTTTGCAGATCCTTTCGTAACTCAGTGAAAGTTTGAGGCCACTACCAGGTTTCGAATCTTGAATTACCGATGTAGAATCAGGTGCGCTGACCACTAGGCCAACCTAGCCCTTGCTCCCCCCCCCCTTGGCCCTGGCTCCTTTTAAAAACATAACTTCTCTTTTCGCATTAGCAAAACTTCGCAACATACTTATTACAGCTGCCTAAAAATGTATACCAGAGCAACCAAAATGGCAACGAAGCAAATTATTCAGGAGCACCTGTCGTACATGATTTTTCAAATTATAATCACGCAGTTTGACCATGTCCGCGTTAAGTAATTCAAATGCGTTTTTGAAACCGGATAATTGCCGCGCGAAGATTTTTGCGTGATCGTAATGGCTGATAAACGGAGGTTCATCATTTAAACCGTCAATCAGCCCAGCGTTTAAAAAATTAGCTCACTCCACATCTCGTGAACGTCTAGTGAATCCACTTATCACGTGCCAGACAGAAATATGTAACGATCGATTATTTATTGTTTACACTTCGATGGCGTGAATGAGACTGGCTGATTGTTTTCCTACAAATGCCTTCGAGTTCATGAATTAATGAATGAATGAATGAATGAATGAATGAGCGAATAAAAGGGCCTGGTGGGGGGAAGGGAGAGGAGGAAAGAATAAATTGACCTTATGAGGTAATGAGTAAATGAGTAGACGGGCATATTTCAACTTGATTATGACATTTTCTCTGAATAAGATTTGCAGGTCTCTGAAATTTTGAAAATTTCATCTTTAAAATGATACTGCTAGGAAAACCGAGTGCGAGAGTATCCTTGGTTTCTACATTGGACAATTGGACCACATTTTGCAATAAGGAACCACTATTTCTGGCTCATTTTAGGAACAACATATATGCCATTAGTTTCCCTACGCAGAAAGGTGCTGTTATGGAAGAGCGAGAGATAGTGGTTCCTTGTATTGCAAAATGCAATCCAATTATTGGAGGAAATGTGACAAAATAACCTAATATGCTAAAAAACATGTGTTCCAATGGAAAATACCGCTAGATGGCGTCATGAGGCGGCAAATTTTCTCACTTTTAAATCAATTTTTCTCCAATTTCCCATGTCAGAAAAAAATTATGAAAAATACTGCGAACTCAGCTCATTAAGCACTCTCAGATGAAGCAATAAAATGTATGTGTGCAAATTCTTCATGAGTTATGTTCTTAAAAAAAAAATACAACTTTTTATTACAATTTTTGAAAAGTAAAATCCTTGTAATCTCTTGCAAGTGTCTAGTTATCAAGATATTCTGTAAATGTTACTGGAAGCTAGCGAAAAATATCCTTTTAATGATGCTGGTCTAAACAGCGTCTTAATCAGCAGGTGATCAACATAGGACCCGGCCGGCTTGACCTAGTTGTTAACGCGTCTTACTCGAGACCAATGAGTTAAGGGTTCGAATCTCGGTGGTGGCAAGAAATTTATGAGGAATATATGGACAAGTGGATCTGCAGAGACAGACTCTCAGACTCTGAAAATGTGAAAGTCTGGAACATGAATGTAAACATACCAAGTGCAGAAGCCGCTTGTTTAGCACCAAAGACCAATGTTAACTTAAACTGAAGAGGGCTTCAAGCTTTTAAAAATATAGGAAATTCCTAAAGGAGGGAACAGGGGAAGGAGAGACTCAAAATACGACCCTGATACCACTAAACTTAATAATTTTCTTCCTTCATCAACGTTTAACAGAACCTGGCGTGCTCCAAGGGTTAAATCAAAAGTGCGGTCAATTTTATGCTGTCGTGCTGCGGAGGAGCGCTATAGGAACCTTTACGCGTCGCCAAATATTCTTTAACAAAACATAAATTTCCTGGTAAACTTATGGATATTTTCCTTCTAATTTTTCAGATTATTTTGTTTTCAATTTCACCTAAAGTTCCTAAAAATTTCAAGGATAAATATACATTAATTTCCTTTAAATAGAACGTTTCACGAAAGGAAATTTGGCAACTATCGAATGTTCTTACGGCGTTCTTCCTTGACACGACAGTATGGGGCCTCAAAGTCTCATAATCTAGATTAAAGGCAATTTACCCAAGAGCGTCTAGAAGAATCTCCGCAGCGGAATACCACGGCAAGGAACTATGACGTAGAAATGTGGGAAAAGGAACAAATATTAAATAGGAAAAGAAAAACTGGAAAAAAACTCACGAATTCCTGCGGCGCGCGTGCTCGGTTTTAAGCGGTTCCGAGAAGGAAGTTTCATAATTCTTAATGAGCAGCAGCAACGCAGGAATGTTATCGTGTATTCTCATTCATGAGTTGATTTGAGAGGGGGCGTTCTTGTCTAGTGCTTGCCCGGCTAAAGTGCAACTTGCACGGGACGCGGGACGGGTACCGCATCCAGAATTCCTCAAAGTTTATGCGAAGCGCGACGCTGGCCCAGATTTGAACGGCAATAGATCGTCACCTTCCAGGCAAAGTATCACAAGCGCCATGCGACGTTTAAAATTTTCCGCCGCCATTTTATTTCTTTACTGAGAAATTGTTGGTTGAATCTGTTTGGAAATTTCACTACATTTTATCGGCAGCACAAAGAAAATTCAGTGAAATTTTCGGACAGCTTCGTTGAACAATTTCTCTGTAAAAAAATAAAATGGCGGCGGAAATTTTTAAACATCGCATGGCGCTTGTGATACTTTGCCTGGAAGGTGACGAGATCGTATTCGATATATGGAACACGTGACATTGTATCGATATCGATTGTTTCAACATGTAAACATTGCCTCAAAACTCGATTGAGTAATCTGATGGAACGGGGTTTTTGTATGGTTGATTTTTGATTCTTTTGGGTACAAAATGGCAAGGAAAAGTGAAATTGATAGGAATTTTCTCATTTTCAGCTTATCCAGCTTAAATCCTAAAATTTTTGTTTGAGGTTATGTTCTATTGTTTTGAACCGAACGATACATCGAACGACAATCAAATGCGATCTATTGAAATGTTGAATATTGATGTAGCCGTGCCCAAGCGTCGCATTCGAATGGAATCAATGTTGAATCCATGTATAAATCCCCTTCCATTTTTTTTACATTTTTCATATAAAATCTTAACGGAATTTCTTTCACGAGGGTGTCATGGGCCCCATACATATTATAATTTTTTGCGTAGATGCGTTCTGACGGAATCCATGTTGATTTTCCCACACTTAGACCTCACAGTGAACCTATCTTACATTGATGTAAAGACTAGATGTAAAAACTATCATCTGGATTCCATTTCTTAGCATCAATGTGACAGAACATTGAAAATTTACGTGCATATAACTCCAAATTGATTTCATTCCGCTGTGACGCTTGGATATTCTCAAGCTGGAATCATAGGAAGGTCTGAATTTGACGCGATTAAGCTCTTACAAGGACGGGAACTTTCAGATATAACTTATCATACCTGAACTTTCGCGGGAAACTTGATGTCCTTCATCTAGAATTTTTTACAAAGTTCGGCTACATTCCACTGCTGAAAAATTTTAATTCGAAAATATTATTTTTACCAGAGATCGGTTACAGACCTCAACCGAATATCCCATTGATTTTTCCTACAATTGCATGCAAAAATCTTTAAAATCGTCATCGGCACTTCCCAAAATTTTCCCAACGCTATGTAAAGAAAATTATTGCTATGCTTGTTCCAAAGCGATGGAATAAACAATCGGAAATTGCACTTGAAAATGTTTTGAAAGGGACCTTAGTTTGTTGTGATCAACATTTCTTCGAGTGCCTGTTGAGTGCCACTGTCGAAGCTGTCCCTGTGCTACTTCCGTGGACCTATTTTCAAACTGCACCGATTTCGAAATTCATTTCGACACGGTAGCGCGTGCCGCGCGAGCTGAAGGTGCGAGGTTTATCTAGGTCCTCCTCGATGAATCACTTATCTGCTTAGAGAAAAACATTGAAAATCGACGAATGTGATGCAATAGTACACTGCCGTGCTGAGAAAGAACGCCGTATGAGCATTCAGGCGCTGCCATATTTAGTTTAAGAAAACCCGAATTTACTGAGAAAATTGTAAATATTTTTCCTCGAATTTTTCAATCAATATTGTTCACGATTTAATCTAAAATATCTACAAATTTCAAGGAAAAGTATGCATACCTTTCCTCAAAAATACATGTTTCACAAGGAGAAATTTGGCAACTCTCGAATGTTCATACGGCGTTCTTCCTTAGCAAGACAGGACAGCTCCGTGCGAATAGATTCACCGAGGTACCGTTGCGTCGCGCGTCGAGCGGTGGCGTCCAACAAGTGAATCAGTCCATCAGTCGATGTTAAAACCGAGCATGTCTATCATTTGATGAGCCTCAGAACATACGTTTTCTTATGGAGCTCAAGACTCATGAAGAAATCCAGGTTCGGTTTTAACAGCAACCGACACCCACTCCAGTCTCATGCAATGTTTGGAGAATTTTGTTTACTCCGAAAATTGATAAGTAGAGGCAACGTCCTCGCAAGTTCGCGTTGACAACAAATGATTTCGTAATGATCAGAGAGAGAAACTGATTTAGTGCCGCGCCACACTTTATGGTATGAATCGTACGTCCGGAGGCATTGTATCTTAGGTCAGTGCACCTGATCAGTTAACTTGCATGATGGTTTATTTGCATGGTAAGAGGTATAGCCTTGATCAGTGGATTACGGTGAAAAACTAATTGAATTTAACTTCATTGATCTAAGTTTATGAAAATTACCAGTTATAAGTAAGTAAGTAGAAGTACGTCCCCTAGCCGCTATACGGCCCAACTCCCATACGACACTTCGCGCCCTCTAAGACCTACTCCGCGGGGCCCCGTGAGTGAAGTAAACACAACAGCTCATTCAGGGGCCATCTCCTATTGATAGCCGCAAAAATTATGAAAATCGGCCCGATACTTATTTAGAACAAACTGTGACAAAGACTGAACTTTTGCATTGTTTGAGTAACAAAATCAACAAATTTATCACGTTATATAAGAACCCTTGGGTCATTTTACCAAAATCTGAGTAGAGAAGGCTCATTTAGAGACTGTCCCATGTCGATAGCCGTAAGAATCATGAAAATCGGCCCCGTTGAACGGTAGAGCCAACTGCAAAAAAACATGAAAACTTAGGGAGTGATAGAACTTATTGCGATGATGATAGTAGTGTGTAATGTCTGTGTTATAATCTTTATATATTAATTCAATGCATGTAAAAAAGAGTATTAGTTATTTTATTTGTTGGATTATTAGTGACAATTTTGAAAGGCCCTCAAGATCTGAGAATTGGTTTTTTTTCTAATTTACTTTCATCAGAAACGGGAAAAAAAGAAACAGGAAGTACATGTTTTGCTAGTACAGGTTTGCTAGTTTCACCATCGATTCGTAACAATCTCACACCCAAAATATTTTCCATGCGACTTTCAAATTTTTCCCAGATTTTTGTATAAGCGCGGGAAAGGTTGATCCCAATTTATCTCTCAAAGACCCCCCCCCCCTCCCCCCCCTCTCCCCGCAACCTCTTCATTTTAAATCGGAGGACCGGAATTAAGAATGGGATCGTCCCTGCGAGGTAACGGGGTCGAGGGGCCCGCGAAACCACCGCGGGAGGGGGGGGGCGGGGGATCCCGGGTCTCCTGTAACCGATTGTGACGGACGAAATCGTTGATTGCCCCTAATCGTAGGATAGTCCAAGATCGTCCGAGGATCGTGACTGAAGCCAGTCACAAATTTGTCGCCAGCGAAGCTTCGTGAATTTGCGAGACGAGACGGTTTCGTGTCGTCACACTGTCCGTCGTTATCGCCGCAGCGCGTGGCGTCCAGTCGAAAGTTGCAAGTTTTCAAACACATTTTCGAAACTTTTCAAAGTGAAAAAAATAATGCCCTAAAAACTCATTCTGCTCGTACGTGTTCCTAAGTTTAAAATCGAGTCGAGATTATATTTGTACGTCATTGTTGGACTTAAACGTGCTTGGGAGAAAATTGACTGTGCATGTGCTTCGTTTTTTCCCTTTTTTGGTTACTTTTTGGACTGAGATTTTTTTAAATATTATTAATTACTTCGGTGGTAATTTCTGATGCAATTATATTTCCCGTGCGATGAAAACGATTTTGCAGACGGAACGTTTGGTTGAAGTCTTAAGAAAGGTCAGTTTATATTTAGTATAACCAAGCTAGGGTTACATTAATTTTTTACTTTGAGATTTTTGGCGTAGGTATGCGGAGAGTAATCTTGGTGTAAAAACTGAACTTCAATTCATATGATACACACATGAAATTTTTTGGCTAAGGTAATCTAGGGTTAATGGCTCTAAAAACATGCGTGCGGTAATATTATTAATGTCTTGGTATTTGTTTGTGTACAAGTTCCTTCTTCTGTATGAGGTATACCCATAAACACATAAATGTAACAAGCCCTGCCTACTGTAGCCTATACGCCTAGTTTTAGACATATGTAACTCTGAAAATAAAATATTCTTATTGTCACTTTAACATCTAAATGAAAGTAGTTATGACCGATAATGTTTCCCTTTGACTGCCGAGCTGTCAATTTATTTACAGGGTAACAAAATCCCGATTAGGAAAATAAATTACCTGTTGTTAATTCTTGACGTAGCTATCGCGGTCTGCCGAACCGAAATGCAATTTTTTGGACCAAAAATTTTGGTTACAAGATCTAGAAACTCTGATGTGGCCTATGGAATGAATTTTATTCTCTCGTTTATATGATGGTAAAATGGCTAATTGTGATTAGAGGAAAAATTGATTCAAAATACCTAGAAGTAAATGGTAAAATATAAAGACTTAACGTGCCAAACGATTCCAGGAGTTGGTAATTTTTTACTGATTTGAAGTTAATGTTTTTTTAGTATAAATGTTTGAAGTGGAATAAAATTAAACGTCTTGCTCTCTTGTGGTTAAATTATCTAGCTTAAAACGTTTTTTCAGACTTTTTTTGTTCCTAGATATATCTCAACACTCTCTGTCATTACAAAAAAACCTACAGAAATACATAATTGTTATCGCGCCAGTTTTTTCCGGTTTCTTTTTCCAGTAGCAGTATCTTTATGGATACAGGTTTTCCATCATAGTGTTTTTTCTATGTTTTAGCCGTTTTTAGTTGCTTTTTTTTACTTGGTGGTGGAGTATGTGATTTTTTTGTCAGCATAATCTGAGGAGAAATTAATCAGCTATCGTGGCACTAATTTCCGCTTCTTCTTCCATCGAACATCTAAATTACTCACCGTACTTTAAACATGAGAATGTAAGATACATCTTACAAATTCAACAGAGCATAGGAATTTATGAGATAGATAGCTTGTTATTGCATTGTCATTTCCATTTACAGCTTCATATGATGAACGCAGTGCTGTCTTCCGGTGTATAATTACTGGCATCCTGCACAAAATCTTCACTACGGCAGTCTTTGAATTGCATTATATCAGAAGACATGAACCAAAACCATTTTCCTGGGAGAAAAAAAGTAGCAAATTAACATATAACCTTGATAAAATTAAAGTACATCTAATCCCGGTAAAAAATTGAAGTAGGAGGAATCGAAGTAGGATGTATTCATGATTCGAATCCATTTTATCTGCTGTTATAAATCAGGGAGAAAATGTAGACCAGAAGCAAATGGTAAAAAGACTGCAAGACTACAGATATATGGCATCGTGTTTTGATTCATGATTTAAAGTTACAACGATTATGATGGTAAAAATTTGATCGTGTTAAGATTCGAGATTAGGAAAGCAAT
>NW_017547098.1:1160120-1183814 GCF_001854935.1 Bemisia tabaci
TTTTTTTTTTTTTTTTTTTTTTTTTTTTTTTTTTTTTTAAACATTAGTGTGAGAAAATTTATCACACAGTATCTAAACAACGTGACATAGTATACAATGTATTTTACAACGAAAATTAACGCCTTGAAACTTTTCGGAAATTTGCTCCAAAGTATAATATAAATAATAAATTCACAAAATATAAATATCATATTTCTGTTAAATAAAATAAATTAAATGAATAAATGAAGAAAACTTTTGGGGAGATCAGGAAACAACTGATGTAATTGAGCATGTTGTTGCAAATGCCGCGCCTTTCAATCATGATTCTTCAATACAACTTACTATTCGTGCTCAAGGGATGTGCGTGTTGCATATACAAAAAATTGAAGGCGTTGTGACTTCCGTTCCCTTCTCAGCTTCGTACTACACACCACAGATATTGCTCAAAAGATTTGGAGAATTTGAAAAGTCCTTAAATTCTGTTTTTGTTTTTTGCAATCGTCTTTGGCCGTTGAACCTTCACAGCTTACTTAGTGTCTTATCTAAACTCTAAATCCGAGATAAACTGAAAACTTTTTGAACAGCCAAATATCGACTTCATTCATCGCGATGATTTATTGCCGTGCACATCTTGCCTTTTTCACCTCCTTCTTCACTAATGTTTGAAAAGCAACCATTGAAATATGTTTACTTCTGTTTTATCTATGGAATCATGGTGAATAACAACATCCTAAGAGTTTTTAAAAGTAATATCACGGATATTCTTGAACGTAAACATTTAAAAACATTCAAAGAAAAACATTGAAAAAAAGTTTCCACTCTGCCGAAAATACTCAACCCATGCTCTGCACACATATTAATTCAATATTTGGGGGCAAAATAGGCACCAAACCTAAATCAGATTTGTACTTCGAGATTTCAAGCTGCTACAACAACATTCATGCAGGAGGACATTAGAAATCCGGTGATTTTGGGTTGACACGGCAACGCGCGATCTCTTTGTGACCCGCGCTTGCATTGATACTTACTCATCGCTTTTCTCGGCCGGCTTCCGCGGGTTTCAAACGTGCTTTTCCCATTAAAAACGTCATCAAGTGGAAAAACGCTTTCGGAAACGATTCAATTCGGCGGACAGTCCGACTCCGAAGGTCGCTGCTGGAACAGCCGCTTTGTTCCCCGGGCTCAAAGGGACTGGGCCATCCAAGATGGTGCACCGCGGAGGACTGACAGATGGACAAACAACGGTGGACACAACTGCCGTGCTAAGGAAAAACGCCGTATGAGCCTTCAGGCGTTGCCAAGTTTCCTTCTAAAAACAACAAAATTCCAAAACAAACCGTGAATATTTCTCTTCTGATTTTTCAGAGGATTTTGTTCGAAATTTGATCTAAAAATTCTGAAAATTTCAAGCGAGAATATTTATAATTTTCTTCAAAAATAAATATATTCTGACAAGAAATTTGGCAACATTCGAGTGCTCATTGGGGTTTTTTTACTTACAATCAGCACAGCAGACAAGGTGTGCGAATGGAAACTTCCATGAAGCTCCGGACGCTACCATAATGGTCAAGTGTAATTGAACGTATTTCTGCCAAAAGGAACTATGTCTCACGCAAACCATGTATGCACATAGTTCCTTTTAGCATAAATACGACCAATTGATCGAGTCTGTGTTGACAAAATAAGTCGCAGCAGAATCCCAAACGTCGAGGTTACTGTTCGGGCTGGACACTAATTTTTTGCCATTAAATTGTATTGTATGCGCGAAAAACTGAGTCTTGGTGATTAATAGATTCCAGTTTATGCATGCTCCCCAGGGAATCTAATAGCCAGTACTTGAGCACTAGATTTCTGTCAGTGCGCTTATCATGCGGCTGGTAAACGTCATCAATTGCATATTAGATACTGACAGAAATGTATTAGTCGCTCAAGTCTTGAGAAAATGTCTTATTATGATTTTAGTTTGCGATAAAACCATTTGTCCAAACCTCGAATCCAGCGTCAAGTGCCTTGGCCGCAAGGAGATTGTCCTGCATTAATTTTAGCTCTTAGTCTTATTAGACCTTCTTTTGACTATTTTGATCAGGAATTCCGTCAAATTCTTGTGAAAAAATGATTTTTTTAGTCAGTTTTGAACACGAACAAGAATGGTAGTGCGGTTATCCCGTCAAATTGTGGTACCATCCCAATTTTCTGGATATGGACATTCCCAATTAATTTTGGTAGTACTGCAACTCAAGTCAGGGTAGCGTCGCAACATTTCTGTTGGTGATCAAATTTATTGGGGTGTACTATGTCCAAGTTAGGACAAAACCACCCTACCTCTTTTTTCCCGTGAAACCTTGGAATGGACTTACAATCCTCCGTTAGGGAAGCAACGATTTATATCTTGAAACGGAACGGAAAAATCCTAAAAATCTCAACGCTGTGTTTATTATTTTTCTTTTGATTTACATTGAAACCTCGTTGAAATAAATTGTGCAGGGACCGACAAAAAACTTAACTTATGCGGCAATTCGTCGTATCCGATTCTCCACTTACTCGTAATTTATGGACGTGACTAGAAATCGCAAAAAAATTGACTTCATCGGCATTTCATCAAAACCGTAGCTCGACTTAGCGAGCTTTTACCGTACTTAAAAGTGCGCAGCTTGTACCGCTATCACACGCATCACTCATTCCATAGAAACACCGATACCTAATTTTCCCTCTCGAATTTGTTCGCTCAAAACTAGTTCAAGATGATACTCGGCCCATTTTTACTCCCGGTTCGGCTCTCCGCCGCCAGGGCGCGCAACGGTGGCGCGGGCGAAACGGGAGCGCTTAAACCAACCTCAAAGGGCGTCAATTGACATTTAGATTGAATACCGAGGATGAATCGCGGCAATTTATCCGGGAGCCGAAATTAGGACCGCCGCAACAGGTCTGAATGGACCCCGTCCGTGTCTGAACTTGCGATTTAACTTGGGCCAATCCCCCCCCCCCCCCCCCCCCATCCGGGCACGTAAACCTTCCGAGTTGATCTCCTGCGAGCCTTGTTAGGATTACGCGGTGTTCGGCGAGTCCGCGCACGTCCCGTCGACAGCGTTAGCTCATCTCAGTCACGGCTAACCGCCTAATTAAAACGCATTGATTCCAAGCCACTCAAAGTTCACGCGGGCTGCCTCAGGGCACCGTGTAAGAAAGGTGGTATTTCCGCGGCAAACGGGGCATGGGCAGAACTCCCGGGAAATCTGGCCTCTCCCAAAAAAAATCCGGGCAGATTTTGCCACATAGTTGCGTGGCACATCTGTCTTCGTTGAAAGTATATTTCAATGAATTGTTCAGCAAGAGCAGTTCAGAATTACCCTTGAGGCAACTCAGTTTGTCAAATATTTCCTATGTAAAGTCAAATTTTGAGATTTCGAAGGAAAACTCCTTTTAGCGTTCTTACAGGATGAGTTGGGAGTAATTTTACTCACTTGTCAACTCAGTTTGTTATATGACTCCCATTTGGAGCTAGGGAAACCCCCATCTCCAATCTCCTGTATGCGGTGTATGAGGTATCCCTCGAAGATTCAGATACTACTATTCTAACTCCTGAGAGCGCATATTGCCTATCCTTTCAAATGAAGGAAAATTGAATGCAAGAAGCTGCACCACGAACACAATTTACCTCCTTTCCCTCACAAAAGATTCCTAGCCCTGCCGATGAAAGGGGATTGAAAGAAATTGGATTCAAATGCAGCGTCTAAAAAAAGTTTCTTTTCTAAATTAGACATTTTTTTCTGGGCTAAATGTTGTTCACTAGTGACGGCTCGCAAGGAAAGGGACCTAAGTATTCGGGGGCAAATTGTTCAACAGAGATATTTTTATTGAGATGGATCAGAAAGTCAAATTTTTAGATTTCGAGGGAAAACTCCTTTTAACGTTCTCACAGAATGAGTTGCAAGTAAATTTGCTCTTTTTTCTGCAAGAAGAGGACATTAATGGTAGAATCTTGAAAATTTGCGACATACTCAACCTATGCTTTTATCCAAGGAAAATCTAATAGAGATCCGGTGTATCTCTTGTGTGCAAACACGTTTTACCCTCTTGTTGGCTATTGAACAATTTGTCGGGCAATTCTTTTATAAAACACGTTAATGTTTGGTGATATTGTTGTGCAAACTTTTTGATCCAAACTTCACCAGCCAACAAAAAGGTAGGATAACCTTTGCTGGCAGTAAAGAAATGTTGAGCAGTTGAAAGTAAAACCATTGCCGTGGAATAATATTGGGTGGTCTCTATACGTCTCTGAGTGAAACCGAGCCATTATTAAATTTGAACGATTGGCAAACGATGAGCAACCATCAGTAATGCTGCCTACATAATGGATCCATTTTCGGTTCAGTTTGGCATTCTAGTAAAACATACCTCTCGAATACCTGCTAGTTAATCAGGACACATCGGTGCCATCACATTTGGCTCTGGCTCAACTCTATCTGACCATAAAAATTCTCGTCACCTGGACCTTGAAATTTGCGACACGTTCCTAGGTTTTCTGGTCCTCCACAGGATGAGGAAAATTTCGAGCCTGTAATTTCGAAGAACTTGTGTCACGCTTTAGGCTCAAAAAAGCCAATTCTGCGTAAAGCGTGCCTGCGGTTTTTGCTGTGCATCCAGGATGATTAATGTCATTGGTTATGGTGACTGGCGTGTAGTATGGATACTATACGGCTAATAATCATTCAACACCAAAAAATCATTGCGAATTTAGATAACCGGGCGGGATCGACCTAAGTTATTAGGTTTGGTGGGATGTCATAATTTGCAGTACTGAGTACAGTTATGATATTGCATGGCTGAACGCGCGCTTATCGATAGAACGACCAAGAAACGATGTATGTCGAGGCATCTTTTCAAAATCTCAACCTCTGCTTAACTTCTTGAGAGAGGGCTGTTTAATTTTTTAGCATTAATTTTTTTAAGACATCGCTCTTGTAGCTGAAGAAAAATTAAACGAAGTTATGCTTTATAATAAAATTATAAACAGTTGATTTCCTTGCATTTAAACGATAGGAAGTTCGTATCATCACAAACCGAGGTACGTGTTTTTCTAGTGTCATCTTCGTGACGTGCCTTGAACAGTGGGCCTTGATAATTGAGATTGATAGACAAAGCGATAGACAAAGAAGACATAGAGAACATGGAGGGATCCAATTGGTTGAAATTGTTGGTTGTTATAGACTAAATCGGAAAATGATGGGGTAACTCTAGAGTCTCTGGCGGGTTGCCGATAGTTTGTATATTACTTAACTTCTTTATTCATCGTCACCACCCGCTTTCACCACTAGGATCGCTTTATTTTCAGTTTGTCTTCTTTGTCTATAGATATGTCTATCAATTTCAATAATCCATCTGCAGGTCGTTGTGTTCCTTGCATTGAAGGGCGAGATTGCACCTATGCCTGTAACACAGCACCCAAAACGAATAACACGGATAATTAGACATGCAAAGTAGGTAACGCAGACCTTCTTACGTATACCACGGTGTAGCGGATTTTTCGCAGTGGCGTGGCGTGCTTTGCGATACATTGATACTTCCCTATTTGAAGCTATGGTAAAGAATCGATCATTAAGTGTTCGCTGCGAACACCCTGTTTATCGATCCTTTTCTATAAGTTTAAATGGTAGATCAATCGATATATTGCAATGTACGCCACGCCACTGATTTTTCGCACATCTCGCGCGGTGGTCCATCGGCAATCAGCACCTCCCGTACAGATAATTTCCAAGCATTCACCGGCTAAGGTCGAAATCGATCCTCAAAACAATTTGCAGTTTGCAGAACTCGTCATTGGCCCACTAATTGTGAGTGCCGGGCGAAATATTTTGGCCCGGAGGACTCTTTTAGCTCTCTCTGCCCAAGGTCATCTCTTGGCTTTATCACCGTGTGAATTACCTGCATACACTCTTCTGCGATTGTTCCGCTGACATCCGATGAACTAGGAACGCGGGAGCCAAGTCGATGGCAAAAAAACCCGTTTGCAATGGCTCCGCAAGTCAAATGTCAGTCAGCCGTGCTGAGGAAAAATCGCCGATTGAGCTTTTAATGGTTGCCAAATTTCTTCCCGATAAAGCACTTATGTTTGAGGGGAGATATAAATATTTCTCCTCAAATTCCGGTACTTTAAATTCAACTGTGAATAAAATTCTCTTCGGACAAATCGGGTCTAGTCAGAATTTTATCAGCTTAACTGCATTTTAAGTTGCCTTGCATACTCGCCTGTTTCATTCCTTTGACATAGAATAGAATAACGCAACTACACTGGATAAAAAAGTATAGTAACATCTACTATAGGTTTACTTGATTTTTTTACACAGTGATGCTGTTTAGTGAAAATAACCAGAATTACGATAGTATTCACCAGAGCTCTGGTGATACTCAGCATAAAATGGTAAATGCTACCACAGAGTCTGGTGTTTAACACCATACTCGTATCGCTGTTTCAAAGTATGGTAAAAACCACCATATTTTTTCAGTGTATTTAATTTTTTTTAAATTTCCACGGATTATTTAGAATATTCAAATCCTTACATAATTTCAATTATGATTGTGTTTATTGTTAGTTGAAGTTTTCTGTTAAAAAAAACAAGAGGGAAGTAGAGCAACGTCGCATATATTTAGACCGCGATTCTGATTAAATGCGTTCAATTAAAATAAAAATATACGCAGATTTTCTTGAAAATTCCCTTTTTCATCAAAGCAAATTTAGCAACGTCTGGAGGCATATACGGCGTTCTTCCTCAAGACGTCAGAGCTGTCGAGCTTTCAGGAGCGATTTGACATGTTGAACTGGAGAAAATGTGTTACTTACTTGGCGTACCACCTGTAGTTCCTCTCTGTCCCGAGCAATTGAATTTGTCGATGCTAAAACCAAACATGTCCATCATCTCATAAGCCCCAGAATACATGCTTTCTTGTGGACCTCAGGGCTCATCAAAATTGGAGTTGTGCAGTTTTAACATCGGCCGATACAGGTTTAATGAGCCGCCCGCGGTCAGGTACGCGCCGAGTGACAGGGACACCAGTGGCGTGGCGTGAATGATCGATTATCGATATTTCCCCATTTGAATCCGTGGTAAAGAATCGATTATTGAGGTACGCTGTTAATCGATCCTTTTCCATAGGTTTAAATGACAGATCAATCGATGTATCGCAAAGCACGCCACGCCACTGAGAGACACAAAACTTTAAGGAAAAGAAAGTGAGGTTGTCAAGTTGCTTATCCGACGACTATCTATGTCAAAATAACCGCACATAAGAGCACCTAATGAAAGTGAGCTTTTATTGTTATAATTATATAATTTTACACGTTTTTGTTTAAGATACTTCAAATCTGACTAGACACTGTTCGATAAATTGTCAACTATTTTATTGTTATTATTTTGCAGAAAAAGCAAATATTATCATTGAAAATAGAATATTGTAATTTTCATACAGTTGCTATAAAAGTTTCTGCGTGTATTTTTTTCGTTCAAGGTTTTTCAGAAAGGTCAGAACTTCACCTAAGAGTTTATGAAAACTTCCCTGGAAATGACCGTTTTGTACATAAAATTAACAGGCAATCTTTATTGGCTATAAACTTCCCATTCATAAGATTCGAATGAAAGGAGCTTAATGAGAGGCCTATCTGTTATTGATCTCCACCATACGAGTTATCGTCCTTCATTAAATCCATCTAATTCTCAATTTTATGAGCTTTAATTTCTCTCGGAGACTGGAAAGATAAACAATTCATCAAATCATGTGTCGATGACGAGACTGCGAAAAGGAGTGACTCTTTTGTAGTGTTTCAAAAGCTCCGCTCCCAAATTGAAAGCTCTGATTGTTTTCTATCAAAGACGGACAAACCAATGCTATTGCTTAAAATTTTCACAGAATATTCCTTAAATAGAAAAGAAAAATCAAGGAAGTTTTTAAGAAATGACGTTGAATATTACTATTTTGCAAATTAGAGAATAAATTGGACTGCATTTTGCAATTTGGACCTATAAATTCTGGCTCATCTGAAAAAACACTCATGTGCATAGAAAAACTAATGGCACATACGTTGTTTTAAAACTGGGCCGGAATTTTTAGGTCCAAATTGCAAAATGTAGTCCAATTATCACGGGAAAATTGAAGCGTCGCAAAAGAAGTTACACGTTTTTGGAGCTACACCGTCAATTTTTGCTCCTATTTGTTCAACAATGTGCAGAGACTTTCACGACACCTTGTCATTAACCCCATCAAAAATCGAATTCCTCGCGATGAAAGCACGGTTGAATGTCCCTGTCGATCTGACCCGAAGTCATGACGACATGACGTCGTGCCTTGGCCCTGTACGACGTCCGAGACGTCCTCAGTGCATAAAACCTCGCCGTCACCTGCGCCGCGTGTTTCTAATAAATTACGAGAAAAGATAAGCTTTATCGGAGCCAGAAGGATTTGCAACCGCGAAAATTTCTTCACGGCCGCTCCATCATTCGTACGCTTGGACTCATCTCCTAGCACGAAGGCTCGATACCAAGCTGTCAGACTGGAAAAATTATTCGTTTTAAAAAGATTGCACGACGTCAAATCAAATTTGAATAACTTTGCTACGTATGGCAACTCTGCTTCAAATTACCATTGTGTTGATATGAGATGCTAAGTTGCCAATACTGAGGACATGGACATCCTCGGAAAGGACCTATAAATCTTAAAATTCTGCTAAACACAGGGTGGCGCCCCTAAAAGTAGGCGCTCTCGTGGGGGGGGGGGGCGCTCCTCCCCTCCAGATCAGAAGGAGGATGTTAAATGTCCGGTAAATATTCAAATTCACCTTTAAGAAAACACGATTTTAAACAGGTTTGAGGTACGTTTACGTTTGCAAGTTAGCTTTGGAAAATACGTTTTTGAATAAATTTTCAAAAATTTTACGCCCCTTAGAATGTTGCGCCCTAGGCTATAGCCTATGTAGCCTATTGGTAAATCCGGCCCTGAGGACATCCTCGGAAAGGACCTATAAATCTTAAAATTCTGCTAAAATGTTTCATCTTAGCACTTCTTAATATGTATATACTAATTTTAACGACGTGACCCATCCAAAATCACTCCTATACAAGCCTCGATAAGTAATTTTTTTCCCAAAAGTATGCAAAGCCACAAACTATTAGCTGCAATGTAAGCTATGTAAAAGCGTTTTTACTGAAAGAGTATTTAATATTCATACACGATAATATTCATTCACTAAACATAAACTGGCTACAATTTAATAATCAGCAGTCCTGAAATACCAATAAAATGTATTGCTTCACCGGAAGATTAATCTTCCTACCTGACTTCAGGTCAAACTTGAACTTTTTGTCTACAAATAGACTGAGCGAATTATCCCGCTGGTGATTTGTTTGGGCGTGGTACGTCTAATGTGAAAGCGCCTTCATTTTTAGTGTATACAACACGCACATCCGTTAAGCACGTATAGTTGTATTTAGGTGTTATCGTTGTTTCTGATTGTGTGAATCATGTATCTATTCACAATAACAAGCTGTGTGATAAGTACTATCAGAAATTCAACGCTGGCTCCTAAATTTTCTGGAAATTAACGTGTAATCAGGAATCTGGTGATCACTAGCATTCTTTTTTCCAATGAGGAAAACTTTTGCTCGAAAAAGGAGTCGAACATCCCTGAAAAATGTTAGAACAGTGCGTAAAGAAAAGGTTTCATCCAAATTTTGATTGTACGAGTAACCGTAAAGTGTGTTTCAAAGGGAAGCCTCTTCATTTGACAAACATAGACGCATCTTCGCTCGGAGCAGTTGAGCCCTGGAGATCATGCAATCATACGGGCAACGGGGCTCATATAAAAAAACAGCTAAGCCCTTATGCGCCAGAGAAGTGACGAAGACATGTTCGAGCGTAATACTTTAATCCTGCTCATAAAGCTCTCACTCTCAACACGCTTGTCACCGGAGAGCACTAGCCTCACGCTATCCCGTATCATAAAAATCAAGCACACTCCAATAATGCGATTACCGACACTTGAAGCTGTCTCTGGACTGTGTGACACTCAAATCTTTGCGACCAGAACGGGTAGCTGAGATTGACAGGTCTTCGTTCGATTCCTGAAATAAACCAGCACCTGTTTCGCCCGACAAGTGGTTTCGATATCGGTCAGATGGAAGAATCTAGACGCCAGCCGTGGAAAAGTCGGCGCTCGGCAAAAAAATGAAGGGAAAGAGAAAACAACTCGAACTGTTTTCTACATCGATGACTCTTGAAAGAAATATTGTGTTTTTCGAGAAAAGCAGGCCTTTTGAGTAACCACTCGTGTCTCAAAGTCCGTCTCTTTCCGATGCCTGATTCTTTGCATCATCCACTCCTTTGCCGATAAATAAGATATGCCACGAGAACGGGTAATAAGCACGCCCGACTACAGTTGGCAAGCCGACAAAAACACTTGGTCTGGTATCGAAGATTGTGCACTTACTTACAAAGTGGTTGAGTGGTTGGTTACGTCTAAACCAGACGATACTGTACTGGGTGTGACTTGAACTCGTGGTTAAAAAGAGGTCAACCTCCTTGCAACCGGCGAACTCTCGCTTTTCTGCTTGGACTTTGCATTGCCCTCCGAATCAGTTTAAAAAGGTGGTGGAAGTGAAATTGCGTGGAAGTAGTCCGTTCTCTGGTGGGAAGAAAATCAGTGGCGCAACAATTTTTTATGGTAAAAAACAACAGTATTTTTTTCTTTGAGATGAAAGAATACCTTTATCGACGTCAGTAGTGAGGCGCGGATGATCGATTATCGATATTTCCCCATTTGAAGCTATGCAAAAGAATCGATTATTAAGGTGCTCGCTGCGGACACCATACATATCGATCCTTTTTCATAGGTTTAAATGGCGGATCAATCGATGTATCGCAAAGCACGCCACGCCACTGATCAACGTGCGTTTAACAACTAATCAATCAGTGTGTTCATCATATTGTTGTCATTGTGATATAGTAAAAATATATGTTAATGAATACAGAGAATCTAGCCGAGAAATTACTTCGCTTCTCTACTTAATGCCTTTGATATCGACGTATATCCAACGAAAAAAATCGCTTAAAAAGTAAAATGGACGGATTCGTGCTAAAGAGAAACAAGAGACGGGTGAGGAAGAAGGAGTGTGCTAGTTAGTAGAGGGCCGTAAGAATTAATGGGAACTATAGGGCACCAGTGACGTCAGCATCGACGACAGGGACTCACACGGGGACGGGAACAATCTTTAGCGCATGAGCCCTGTCCACAACGTTGTTTTCACATGCCCACGGCTCATGAAATAGCATATATTGGCTCTTAGTTCCTTTTGATTCAATATCAAATCCCACATTTTCATTTTGCCGAAAGGAATCACGCCCACTTTTAAATTCTTTTTCATCCAGCTGGAATGAGCAGACCCCATCTTCCCCACACGTATCTAGTTCTTTTTAACATAAAGTCCAAATAACAAATTCATTCGCAACAATAGCGTCATTAAAGCAAATCTAAAATTACATTTGTTTCCAAAATAACCTGACGACTTGCGGATTTTAAAATACCAGTCCAATGACGCGTGACCGGGAAATCGTTTCTTCCCATGGCTGCCGGATTGTGCAATTATTTCTCATAACTTATAGTGTAAAACATGCTTGATTCCGGCAATCTCCGGCAACTTTACTTCTTCCGCAGTGGGAAGCCCAGCTTAGGATTCCCGGTCCACCGGTCCAGAAGTCCAGCGTGAACCGAGAGAAAAAATTGACAAAAACACCAGCCAACGAAATTGAGACTTCTCGCCCGCGAAACCGGTTCTCACCGGTTCGGCCGCACCGCGTTGTCGGGCGGAGCGAAAATCTCGCGGATTCCGCGGAAAATCCGGCTGAATTTGGCACCGACTCCGCGAAAAAGCCGCGGGGCGGGTCTCTCGGGACTTGCCAAGAAATTCGCCGACGAGCCGTTTGATATGCGTAAAAATTCAAAAGGGCAGGAGAAAGCCTCGTTTGATTGATAGACCGTTTGTTTACAAACACTCTCCCCCTTACTACGGGACTGGTTTCGTGTAGTTTCTCGGGGGAAGGGGGTGGAGGAACGACGTGACGCATAGTGGCTCCGGGAGAGGGAAGGGGAGGGGGGTAAAAGGGCCGCCGTAAAACTTTACCAGTTTTATGGTCCGTGTTTCAGCGATGTCCATGAGGTCGATGACGCATGCTTGGAATCGGAGAGGGGGGAGGGTTGAGGTGCTCGGGCGATTGACCGCGGAGGTTTCAGATCATGTGTGTTCAGAATCTAGAGAAATTGATGAACCTCGGCTGCAAGACTTGTTTGATCGTATTCTCGTTGACTGCCAGGTAATAGGTAACTACATTTCAACGGTGTTTAAGACGTCCAATCGTAAACTATATTTTTACTCATATTTTTTTGGAAATTTTACATAATATACAAATTGTTTTTACAGCGCGCCCAGACGCTCTGCGACACCTTATCGCCATCCTTGTCTATCGAAACAGAGGTCATCTGGTGATCTGCACCTTGTAATTTCAATTTGGATGCCACCTATCTACAATTATGTTGGGTGTCCCCTACGTCTCCTATCGGGAGGAACCCAATTTAGTACCTTCTCAGGCCATTTGTCATACGCTATTCGTTGAACATGGCTAATGGCCATAGAAAAGATGTTTGGTCATAATTTCATGAACAATATTCTGCTCAACGTTCATCATCTCACGCACTCTTTCGTTCCTTACGTGATCCGCCTCCGTGATTACGCCTTGAAACAATTTTGGGAACGGTCAATAATTTCTGGAGAATTTTTTCGGAATTTCCCGACTGAAAATTTCACTGGCATTTCTTCTGATCACACGGAAATAGTCAGCCAAATCTTGAACAGGAATTGCTCAGTGATATTTCTTGGGATTTCCGTCACCCCTGCCAGTTTCTGTCAACTGAAAAGGTCCGTTCGACCAATTAATTCAGGAGTTAAGTGAATAGGAAACCAAGATTTCGATCGTTCAACGTCGAGCTATCGAAATTCTCCTCGCCTACTGGTGTTTCACTTTCAACAAGCGTTTGTAACTCACGGGTGTTTCTGGGCATTTAGTCCTCTAAAGCGGAAAGCGCACATTGAACTATTGAGCTATCGAATTCTCCTTGCCGTTTGGTGTTTCACTTTCAACAAGCGCTTGTAACTCGCACGTGTATCTGGGCCTAGTCCTATAAAGCGGAAAGCGCATATTGAACCATTCGATTTGTATACACGAGGTGTCTTTCCCCATTCAAAACTAGGAAGAAAAGCATGCGCGGCTGACATTGAGTCAGGGTAGCAGTATCGCTCCGCGACGGCATCCAGATTATCACCGATTTCAATTGACGCTCCTCACTCCTCACAAGCTGCAAGGTCGCGGCTAACAAAGCCACCACTTTACCATCTGCGCGAGTGTCAAGACCAGATCGGCCAGCCGGGGGACTATTACCGCCGCGGTGTGGATTCAAAAGAACCTAACTCCCTCCTCACTCGATCCCTGCGAAACATCAGGACATGTGGGTGATAGAGCTCGGCTCAAAATCGAGTTCGGTGGTTTTGTGATGGGGTGACGAAATTGCAGCGAGAACTCGCAAATTGTTTGGCGCCCGAGCTTCGCGCCTCGAGATTTCCGGCACAGCTCAACAGTCATCGGTGATGATCGGTGCAACGAGTCCGTGGAGACACTTCGCTGATTAGTTGCAGTTGCAGCCGGGAAATTGATACCTACGGCGCGAGTGGTTGTGGCTATTTTGATCGCCGACTTTGATTGGTTGCCGGTCTAGGCTTTTTAGAAGCTCTTAGGCCGCACACAAAGAGTAAAAGTAACCAACATTTTACTACCTATGGGGCGAAAATTTGAAATAGGGGACACTCTTGACGACCGTCACACGCTCACGTCCGTCACAAATAGCTGAAATTTGTATAGGAAAACTGTGTAGAAAAAAAATTTCCGAAAACATTGAGAACATAGTGGGATGTTTCTAGATCCCAGAAATCGTCCAGAGTTAAGGAAACACATATTCCAGGGGATATGATGAACTTGATTTTTTGACATTTATCACCCTGAAATATCCCCTATTTTAAATTTTCGCCCTAGTATTGAAATTAGAAAACAATGTCACCCTCATGTGCGTTTAATATTTTTCGGTCAGTTTTGCTTTCGGTTACACTGACCAAATGATTGGGTTGAAAATTTGCAACTTTGTCAGAAATCAGGCACAAGCAGCCAAGATCGAACCCAGGTGCATTATTGTCAGTCCAGTGTCCTAGCCAGAGCCACTCGTTGACTTAATGAAGAATAAAACAAACCTTAAGATAACTATTTCATGTTCATGCTTAGCACGCAACTGATACAAATGCCTTTGGTCGAATTTTTTTTACAAAAAATCGAATTTCAAACTAGCGAAACAGCAGGGCCTGTCACTACAAAGTTCATTGAAAACACGAATATTACAACGAAAGGCACTCACGCTGAACTGAAACGCATGATACAACAATTTCAACTCCGAAGCCGCTCAAATTGCGTTCATAGAATTGAAGGCGAACTTGATTTCTCGTTCCCGTCTCTAATTATTCAGATAAGATCCCAAGAGCGGGGCTCTGTTCTTTCTTCTGCAACTTATCTCAATTTCACTATCAAAATTGTTTTCTACGGGGAGAATCGAGTAAAGTCGCGGAAGTTAACGCATCGAAGGTCATTGAAAACGCCAGGACTTACAACGAGAGTCTCTCGTCTTTCGGACATCACGCTGAACTAAAATGCGTGATACAACTATTACAACTCTTGAACCGCTGTAATTGCATCCATCGAGTTGAAGGCGAACTTGATATTTCACTTTCGCTCCAGCTGTACATGGGCGGACTGTGAAAGTGACTTACATATATACTTCTCTCTTTTCTGAACAATGGAGGTTCCAATATTTCCTGAGGAAATGGGATTTTGGGGATTTTAAGGATCAAAAATAAAAACGGGAGAAAATTATGAACGACCCCGTAAACCGACAAAATGTATCATTCTGACATACTTTTGACTAGCATGCGATGACCTTCTATAAAATAATTATTTTCAGAAAAAAAAAGAGAATTGTAGTTTAGTCTTTTTTCCTCTGACAAAGACACTGTGAAACTTTCAGAATGAATTTTCAGAAACGTTAAAAAACACTAAAGAATCATAAACATACCTTCAAATTATATTTTTCGTTTGTTTGTTGCACAACATTGATATAAGTACCTTTGGTTGCAAAAGTTTCCAAAACATTGAATTCCAATCCATCAAAACAACAGGATGTAATAAACATCCTCATATTTATCTATAACATGTATCAGTGTATATTGACCAAACACTTATCAAGCATAGCATGAAACGTCATTAAAATAGTGCCTTTGGTCGTATAAAGATGATTAATCGTGAGGTCTCTCAAAGATATAGGATATATAGAAGAAGAATTTTCCTTTCGAGGGCGACTAGTACAGAGCCTGCTCTTAAAAAAACTTCTTCTTGTTTACTTGAGAGTATGCTATGCTGTCACATAGAAAAGCAAGGCAACATCAGGATGCATGACTCGGAGTATGGTTACGAGGGGCGGAGGAGGTAGATGAGGTAAAAGCGACGGTTTCCGCTATAAAAAGAATTTGCTAATTTTGCAGAATTGCTTCGGCAAACAGAGTTCTAATTTTACAGCTGAGGACGTGAAATTAGTATTTTCTTCACCTATGTGTCGACCTTTGGTCGCTGTGGTGGGATGTGTTTGTGATTCAGGGAGGGGGGCTTGAGGCCTGAGGTCTATGATTTTCGGAATTAGTTAATGGTTTACTCAGACGTATCTGTCAGCTTTCGGTATGGGGTATGGTAAATAAAATGTTACGCTTCATCAACTGAAACTGTTTCTCAGAAATTGTGAGAAGGTGGGCCTTGTCTGCATCTTAAACATATTATTGTTAAACTGGACGTATTTTACCAGTCATCCTGGCAAACGAAGTGACTCCCTCGTGTGTGTTCGGGCATCTACCTTAAAATTGTATGCAATGTCTCAAAGGAAATTCAATGGTCTTGAATTATCCGCGGTCAATCAGGGGTGTTTTTTTCTAACGTTTTTCCGAGCCAAAACCAGAAAAAATGGAGGAAATCATCCGTCGAGTTGCAGCCCATAGTCTAATTGGAATTCAACTATCCATCATTGAGAACTAGATGCAACAGTGATGTAACGGATTTTTCCCATCTTCTCTGAAACTTAGTATACTCTCCACAAAAAATTAATGCTCCTAAACAAAGTATGACATTCTTTTTGCGGCACGTGAAACTATTAAACCGAAGGTCACCCAACGAATCGAACTCTGGAAAATCTGAGAAAAGCGTTCATAAGCACGGAAGGAGCTAAAATAATAAACACATAAATCCTGACTCCACTTTTTCAAAACGCATTCCTGAATCCAGCCTGCATGTCAGCGTTTTTCAACGAGTAGACTGTTGTGCAAAGGAAAAACTCCGTATGATCCTTCAAACGTTGCCAAATTTCGTTCGCATGGACAAACATTTTCTGGGAAATCTGTTACTATTTTTCTTCAAATTTTTCAAAGAATTCGCTTCTAAATTTGATTTCAACCATCTGAAAATTTCGAGAAAAATCCTTTCTTCAAACTTTAATATTTTATCAGGAGGAATTTCGTGACATTCCATACGGCGATTTCCCTCACCACGGCAGCGAAGTGGACGAAAATAGGAAAACGCGCACTGAGCCTCGCTTAGGAAAAACGCGGGAAAAATATTCAGATGTTGCCAAATTACTTAAGATATAACATTCATTTATAAGGAAATTTTTAATTACTTCTTCTTGATATTTTCAGAATTCATAGATTCAATTGCGCAGACAATTTTCGGAAATTCCCAAGTTTTTCGAAAATTATGTCTTTGATCAAGGTAAATCTGTCACCGTCGGAATGCTCATACGTCGTTTTTTCTAAAGACACCAGGATACTGCCATGCTAGGGAAGAACGCCGCATGAACATTCAAGAGTTGCAAAATTTCCCTCGATAGAACATATATTTTTGACGACATTAATGCATATTTTCCCATGAAATTTTCAAATATTTTAGATTAAAGTGCGTACAAAATTGTCTGAAAATTTTGGAGAATAATGTCCGGAATTTTCCCAGTGTATTCGGTTTTTATCGGAGGAAACTTGGCAACGTCTGAAGGCTCATACGCCGTTCTTCCTTAGCACGCCAGGATAGGGCTCCTCGTTATCTCGCGTATAAATCGTCTCACATCCTCGCGGCCGTTGATAATTAAATCATTCCCATTATTACCGGCGATAATTTTTACGAGTTTCCATAATAATTGCAGAATGTTCCAGTTATCATCTCACGTAACCCGGGGGGCCGCGCAGGCGTAGGCGTACACCTATCCCCCCCAGGGGGAGAGGGGGGGGGGGCTCCTGTTAATTCATTGTGTGTTTTGTAAGCGGACATCCTTACTCCATCGCGTATTCCATGGAAGCGGCTGACGCTCCGTGTTATTAGGATCATTAATTCAATGGAAACGGAATGGCAGGTCCGGCCCGGAATGTAAACACCGATGCAGGCCATGTTAATGACATTCCGGTCGAGGTGTCAAGCGGCGGCGCTCCACTAATAATGCATCGGGAAATCAAGGACGCCCCGCTTTTAGCGGTCACGAATGCACCAACCACAATCACAGACGAAATATACCAGGGACCCTGCATCGGATTCGAATGATGTGTATTTGTGAGTCCACCCTGGGCCACAGTTTGATTTTTTCCCCGATCAGAACCGTCCCGTCATTGGTATTGACTTGGGTCAGTGGCGAGGCGTGAACGATCGATTTTCGAGATCTACCCATTTGAACTTGTGGTGAAGAATCGATTATTAAGGTGCTCGTTACCAACGCCCTGCATATCGATTATTTTCAATATGCTTAAATGGCAGATCAATCGATATATCGATCGGAAAGCATGCAACGCGACTAACTTGGATAGTGTCTTTATTATTGAGAGGCTTGGAGGACGAGTCAAATGAGTGCAGTTTTTGCGATTTCAGAATATGTTCGTTTAAGTTTCAAAATTTCAAATGTTTATTAATACATTTTCTTAGTATATACTTCATGGCTAGATTTAGTTGAATCAATTAGTATAACTCAATTTTTTTTCAAAAACTCTACCTACCTCATTTGTCTACCAAGCCTCACGATTAATATCCCGAAATACGACACAATATCCCGAAATACGACACAATATCCCGAAATACGACACAATATCCCGAAATACAAAACAACCCGGATACCCTGAATTCAAAATTTAGCCCCGAATTCTCCCTTAGAGTTTGCATTGTCTGCCTACCATTGACTTACTGAGGAAACCGCGTCAGTGCGCAAGAGTCTATGCAAGTAAACCGATTTATGCACCATTTTTAACGGTGAAAATTAAGACTTTTCAGCATAACGGCGATTGAATCGGATAAACGCGTGCTAGTACCTCGGTTTTGTAATGTTTTAGACCTCCTGTCTTATTTTTTTAAAAGGGATCTAGAGATAATCAACGGTATTCATTAAAAACTTGCCTGATTTTTTCCTGATTGATGGATATCCTGTGAAAATTTTACGCCGTAGTGGTGGTTTGATATCCTTCAATAAATAAAACGAGAGCGATGGTTTCAAAACGAAATACGCGCTCCTGCAGGGGAAAGAGATTGTTTTTCTGTTAAAAGAATTGTGTCGGTTCAGTGAACACTGAATCATCACCGGACTTTTTTTTCCTCGTCTTTTTTCACGTGAGCCTCGAAAAGCATCGATTTATACGGACAATGCACTGAACAAAAATTCTCGGCGTTTTTACCAAGGTCCGTTGGTACCTTTACCATCTCACTTTTTTTTACCAATTATTGGTAATTTTACCTAGACAGACTGGTAAGCTTACCTAAAAACCGGTATTTATACTGTTTTTTCCGGTAAGAATACCACTTCTATTGGTAATCAATTTCCGGTAACTTTGCCATTTTATCTCGGTAATTCTACCACAGTCGATGAAAAATGTTGGCGTTTTTACTAAGGTCCAGTAAAATTACCAATTCCATAAATGGTAATTTTACCAAGAAAAAACTGGGATCAAATAGAACCCTGAATTCTTGGTAATTTTATCCTTTTCTTAGTAAATACACCGAGATTTTTTTTCAGTGTAGGACCCATCTCGAAAAATAAATTCGTCCTCACGTCATAAGATCTGCGCAACGATACTCCTGAGCGCGGCCGAGAGTGACTTTTCGGCGACTCTTAAATAACTCAAAGTTCAAACCCGAACACGCAATGGGCTGACCATGAAATCAGCCAACTGACCGCGTCCGCGTGTGAATGTCACAATGCAAACACGGCCCGCGAAAACGCTCGCAAAAAGCGAATATCGTGTAATAAATACTGATGAGCTATTGTTGCGATCATGATTTCGCCTAAAGCTCGAGACTGCGTTTTTTCCTCCTGACTGTCACCGAAAAGACCTGTAACGAGGCATTGTCCTCCGGTCACTGATTTTCAGCGGCGTGGCGTGCTTTGCGATATATCGACTTATCTGCCGTTTAAACCCATCGTACAGAATCGATAGACTGTACGTTCCCAACGAACACCTTAATAATCGATTCTTTGCCGTAACTTCAAATGGTGGAACATCGATAATCGATCGTTTACGTTTCGCCTTCTTCTCCGGTCACTGATTTTGTCTAGCTTTGTCACTCGACGCGACGTTAGCTGCGGAGCAAAAGTTCACCGAAAAAATTGATTTGATGGCTTGCGCAACCGCAGTCATGTTTCGTCTTCCTTCTCGTTTAGTTTTTTTTTTTTGTGATGAAGCTTCAGCTGAACCCGCCCCAAAGATATAAATTACGTCATTAATCCGAAGGAGAGGCTTCGATGTCTGAAACGGATTGATTTAATAAAAAAAGGATTTAAGGGTCTCGGAGGACAAGGCGCATAAGTGCAGTTTTTGCTATTTCGAGAAATACGTGTTCGAAGTTCCGAAATTATATGGATCTTCATGGCGGTAAAAAAGTTCAACCTGACTTTTTGATGCTTCAAAATTGAAATTTGCGAATTTTTCACAGAATATGCATTGAGACTAGTTTTACTTGAAATCATCAATATCTTTTTTTTTCAAAAACTGCACTTATATGCCTTGTCCTCTACACCCCTCAATTATTATATACAACAGCCATTGCCAAATTTTCCATGAGGTTGCATGTAATCAGGAGCGATCAAGGGAAGATAATCTAAAATGTTTGGAATTTTTGAATCGTATTTAGTAAGTGTGTGCTCTGTCTAAAAAGGTAGCGCTCGGTCATCAGGGTGCACGGTCTAGGCATCTTTACATCAGGTCGTCTTTATTTTTTCTTCGTAGGTCGATCCAATTACTCCCATCCATTTCATTCTATTGTTTCCTCTCACCTTCACTTTCTGTTATTTTCCTACCCATAACAACTTTTCCTCCACCCTGTTTCGATTTTTAGACCCATATCTTGGCTTTCCCGTGACTCCCGTGAGGATGCATCTGTTGTAGCAGCATTTTTGCACTGGTGCTGTTCTTGAGGTAAATTATAATCCTACAAAACCGGTATTAGATAAAAAAAAAAAAAAAAACCATGTACAAAGTCAGCCGCACAAAGAGAGACACTGCAAATTCTATTTATAACTATAACTAAGAGTAAACCGATAAAACCAAAAGAGTGTCATAAATAAAGGAGATAAAAGTAAACCAAATGCACTAGAAAAAATTAAGAAACACCTAACATGATTTGGTTTTATTTTGCTTAATTTGATATAAATAAAGTGCCTTTTCAACGAGACTTTTCCAGGCCATGCATTATTATAGAGCAGGGGAGAATGCAATAGTGTATTTCCTTCGGATAATACACTAAAAAAACACTAAGCTAAGAAAGCCATTTACTTATCACCTTAAAAAACAAAATATTTAAATAAACTAGCAATGCATCCAGAGTGCACTGATCGTGAGTGTAGTTCGCGACTTCCAGAGTCAGTGCATAAAAAAAAAAAAGAAAAATATTCTATCTCTTTCAAAAAGCGTGATTGAAAAGGGTCTTATCTCAGCCAATAGAAATTGAGGCGAGTGGGAATAGGTTTGAAATGTATTGCTGAAAAATCGAGATAATCAAATGTATTCTTCATTTGCTCTTTGAAATCACTCTTTTTGATGACTATAACGAACGTAACTCCTCATTTGTTTTGCAAATGCGACCGTGGATGATGGGTGTTGCCTTCGATTCTGAATAAGTCTCGTCGTGGTAACGGGAAATGCTGGGCCTGCCACTCAAGGTTGGCGGCCACTGCACCGCGCGGCTCACCGACAAAAGCGGAGTTACGTCATCGCGAACCATAAAACGCCTTCACTTTTGGAGAAAACCTCAATGTGTACATTCCGATACAAAGCTTCCTGTCCGCTCGTCTCTCAGCTGAGGCTGAAAAGGGAATGAATGGTGCATTACGGAAATGTTCTCATCTCAAAACTTTGACAAAACTTGTTCTCCTATTTTATTATCAGAGATAAAAAATTAAAATGAATATTTTTCAATTTTTTCGGCTAAATATAACTTTATTAAATAATGGAATAAACAACACTCGGTTTTATTTCTTGAAAATACATTTTTCTTCGATCATAACTTCAATAATAACAATTATTTTTTCACTACAAATTCATTTAAAGGAAAGAGAGCTAAATTCTCACAAATCATCACTGCAGGTATTATACAGGGGTGCAACTTATAGCCTAGGAAGGAGCCTCAGAAGGTCTCATGACACTTTTTACCCTCAAAATGTTATTTTTTTCTGCCGTGAAGTTCTTTTGGACAAACCAACTAATTTTAGTGAAGGCGGCATATCGCCAAAATTGTTCATTTTTATGGAAATTCGTTATGCTTGAGAGGAATAACTTTGATGCATTTTTTTCTGTTTTCCTGTATTTTTAATCGTGTCATGTGAAGTTGCAAAGCACTCGAATCCTTTAATTCCCAGAAAAAAAGAAGAAAAATAATGATCCGGGATGTCTTATTGTATAAATTAATGCGTAAGTTCATGATGACGGGACCGCAGAAAGGAAGCTCAAAGTTTTCGTCCCGCTCGCCAACTTCCGATCGTAAATCGATTTATTTGATGCCGGCAAAGCCGCGGTCTCCCCAGAAAATTGGCATGCAGAGATGAAAACACCTCGCGCGCGAGCTACGCAATAATGTGCGAACAGTTCTGACCTAGTGCATGTTGTTTACCGAATAATTACATGGTGTAAGATGAATAGGCATGGGCAGCATTTAGTGCCTCCAGTGATTGGCTACCGGAAAAACAGATTCAGTGCGTGGCTGGCTGTAATACTGCGTTCGTGTGCATGAATTTTGCCTGTGTCTCCGGGGAGGATGAGAATTGACCGTTAAGCGGATGTATGAATGCTATGCGACAAGTGAGGAACAACAACAAAGGAGATAGGAATTACCACGTATTCCACACCGCCATTTTGGATCGAAAATGTATCGAAAAAGCGACCCGAACTCGGCGCACACCGGGCTCGGAATTCGTCGAGCAGAACATGGCGCCAGCTCTTCCATTTACACTACGACTCTGTGTACTCTATGATTTGTGGTGAATTGCAGGAGGTCCGAGTTGGGTGAGTTTTGTGAGTATTTTGCTTAAAAAGTAACCTGACTGAAGCAGCTGACTGATCGTTGGTTTTCTTTTATGTTGCAGTGTTGATCTCCTCCGCGCAAGACAGTAGAAACGATCCTCATCATGACACGTGACAATCATGTCCGCCTACACTTAGAAAATAGGCAATCGGTAAGTCGACTTAACTCGCTCCTATTGTAGACTTTGACGCAGGTGCTGGAAAGGGTCAGAATGAGAAAAGTTCTTAAGAGGATCTATTTTCTCAGTGTTAATATTGTCCTTCTGTGTTGCACCCAGAAAAATGAGTTTCACAAGCAACAATAGGCTTCTTGTGTAGCATTGAGCAGATGCTTATATTCTCACCTCTTAATTTGTCAGGATTACCATTAATTAAGATAGTTTACCCGTATATGAAACGTCATTACTTCGGTAATCATCCGTTTTCTCCAGTGTGAAGACCTGAGATAGCTTAAACCTCCAGAACCTAACATTTCGATGTCCAAAGTGCGAAACCATGTACATACATTCGCGGTATTCCAAAATTCCCGCTTTTATTTTATTTCTTCGATAAGAGACATAATAGCTTGAAATGTACAAAGTATAATCTGCTGACAGAGAGGAAAAACCTAGAGAGTTTTCAAGAAATTTAGTCAACTAGATTTTCAAAGAAAAATAAAGTCTGCAACGTCCCAAACGGAAATACTTAGTTTTGCACTTTGGCTGTGTCGATGTGCACTACGAGTTCAAAACGCGCGAACAACGCTGTCAATCTCAGAGTGGCTCAAATTGCATAGCTCCTGAATAGAAGGAGAACTTATGCGACACCACTGTGCAGGCCTCCATAGTTGGATCAAATCATTCCAACGGACGGATAATTGGACTGCATTTTGCAATTTGGACCTATAAATTCCGGCCCGGTTTAAAAACAACGTATGTGCCATTAGTTTCCCTATGCACATAAGTGTTTTTTCAGATGAGCCAGAATTTATAGGTCCAAATTGCAAAATGCAGTCCAA
>NW_017547098.1:1184131-1258080 GCF_001854935.1 Bemisia tabaci
ACAACAACAACAACAACAACAACAACAACAACAACAACAACAACAACAACAACAACAACAACAACAACAACAACAACAACAACAACAACAACAACAACAACAACAAAGGAGATAGGAATTACCACGTATTCCACACCGCCATTTTGGATCGAAAATGTATCGAAAAAGCGACCCGAACTCGGCGCACACCGGGCTCGGAATTCGTCGAGCAGAACATGGCGCCAGCTCTCCCATTTACACTACGACTCTGTGTACTCTATGATTTGTGGTGAATTGCAGGAGGTCCGAGTCGGGTGAGTTTTGTGAGTATTTTGCTTAAAAAGTAACCTGACTGAAGCAGCTGACTGATCGTTGGTTTTCTTTTATGTTGCAGTGTTGATCTCCTCTGCGCAAGACAGTAGAAACGATCCTCATCATGACACGTGACAATCATGTCCGCCTACACTTAGAAAATAGGCAATCGGTAAGTCGACTTGACTCGCTCCTATTGTAGACTTTGACGCAGGTGCAGGAAAGGGTCAAAGTGAGAAAAGTTCTTAAGAGGATCTATTTTCTCAGTGTTAATATTGTCCTTCTGTGTTGCACCCAGAAAAATGAGTTTTACAAGCAACAATAGGCTTCTTGTGTAGCATTGAGCAGATGCTTATATTCTCACCTCTTAATTTGTCAGGATTACCATTAATTAAGATAGTTTACCCGTATATGGAACGTCATTACTTTGGTAATCATCCGTTTTCTCCAGTGTGAAGACTTGAAATAGCTTAAACCTCCAGAACCTAAAATTTCGATGTCCAAAGTGCGAAACCATGTACGTCCATTCGCGGTATTCCAAAATTCCCGCTTTCATTTTATTTTTTCGATAAGAGACATAATAGCTTGAAATGTACAAAGTATAATCTGCTGACAGAGAGGAAAAACCTAGAGAGTTTTCAAGAAATTTAGTCAACTAGATTTTCAAAGAAAAACGAAGTCTGCAACGTCCCAAACGGAAATACTTAGTTTCGCACTTTGACTGTGTCGATGTGCACTACGAGTTCAAAACGCGCGAACAACGCTGTCAATCTCAGAGTGGCTCAAATTGCATAGCTCCTGAATAGAAGGAGAACTAATGCGACACCACTGTGCAGGCCCCCATAGTTTGATCAAATCATTCCAAAGGACGGATAATTATGTTTTGGCGTTTTGATGGTTGCAGTTTACGGATTCAGGACGAATTGGGGAATAAAACCCAAGTGCTGAACGGCTCTATTACATCATACGTCTCGGAGACACACTTTTTGTCTCTCAACTTGACATCCATGTAAAACTGCATTGTTTACGAGCGCTTTTGCACAAGATAATCCTTTCAAACTGGTTCTAGTCTAGTTCAAAATTATCCTTGAGCTATTTCTAGCCAGTGAGATTTTCCAATCAGTTTTCTGTGTGCAATAATTATGAACAATTCGAGCGATTGAATGTAGCAGTTTTAAACAAAAAAACGTTTTCTGTCAAGAGAGATAGACTTACAAAACGGCAAAAGACCATCGATTGGACTGCATTTTGCAATGTGGAACTATAAATGCTGGCTCATCTGAAAAAACACTTTTTTGCATAGGGAAACTGATGGCACATACGTTGCTTTTAAACTGGGCCAGAATTTACAGTTCCAAATTGCAAAATTCAGTCCAATTGTTTAGTTTATAGGCTAGACAAATAAGCTGTCGGTCCTAGTCGAAATAGTAAAAGATGAAGAGAAAGAAACAATTGAACCATTCAGAAGCCTTTTAGTCCATGTTTCGCATAGTTCTCGAGGTAATTTATTGAAAAACAATTCTGCGCATCGAACATAACCACCATGCTAGAGAATAACGCCGTATGAGCCATCGGACCTTGTCAAATTTCGATTGAGAAAAAGCAAATATTTAAGGAAACTTTTGAGTATTTACGTTCAAATTTTTCAGAGAACTTTCCGCGCATTTTGATCTAAAATATCTAAAACTGGCAAGGAGAGAACAGGAGCACTTTCTTGAAAAATAAACATTTACTCGAAAGAAATGTGGCGATATTCAAATGTCCATTCGCGTTTTTTTCTCAGCACGGCAGATAAGTTGACACCAACTTCGCACCTCCGCGGTGTTTCTCGAGATTTCTGCAAAAAATTCCCAGGTGTGAACTGTCGTCAAGAGCACAGTATTACAAAATAAATAAACAATATATTTTCTCGGTTATTTTCCATTAGAAATTCATCCAGTCGCATGCGCTTCTCGTTATCTGGTCTCTCGGAGTATAAAGGCGTCAGCGGAGGAAGTGAGCAAATACTCACGTACAAACCAGCGAGAGTTATTTGGAATGTTTCTAAACATATATCTCATGTGTAATGATGCTGTGCACTTGAGAGGAAATGAGTTAAAGCTGTTATCACTTTATAAGGACCCGTCGCGGGTCGGTGAAGTTTAATTGAATTGTACCTCGGATGAAAGAGTTGAGTGCCATTTTTTCTTGAGTCAAAGGACAGTGAGCTTAATTATCCATGTTCTTTCATCATTTGGTTGTCAAGTGCCGATTTTAAACTATCTATAAAATGAGCTTTTTTGTGGAAGAGGCAGGCAATATGCAATGCAAAAAAAACCATTGCAACTTATTTTGTTTTCACTGTAATAAATTTCGATAAGTGGAGCCCCTTCAATCAGTAGATAGGCAACATACACAACACTCCGATACAATACCGATAATTTTACCACTTACTCGCGATTTATTGCAATCCGTGTCACTTGGACACGGTTTGAAACGTCGAATGTTTTTATTGTTTTTAATATTTAAAGTACAGTTTTACCCATATGTTGTATTTTTATTCTATCTTTGTCAAGTATCGTCGTTTTTCTCACGAAAGAACTGAACTACATTTGCCATTTACTGATTTTGCCAATTTTTTTTCGCAAATTGCATTTATCCCGAGATAATCTTCGGCATCTCTAACTGAAAATTTCGCTGATTTTTCTTCTGATCTCATGCAAAAATGTAAAAACTTGGATTGGAGTCAATTTTGCGACCTTGGAATGAAGTTACGTTCCCTCATCCTTCTCCGGGAAACGACGATATTCGGCTATGCGCGGATTTTTTTTTTTTTTTTTTTTTTTTTTTTTTTTTTTTTTTTTTAGGAGTAATCCCCTAAAATTGTGATGCTACCTCACTTTGTTTGATGATATGGACATGTCTGATTAATTGTGGTAGTACCGCAACTCACGTTGGGGTTGGCCCGCAACAGTTGGGTTAGCAACCTAATTTATTGGGGGTACCACCACAATTAATTTTAAATACTCAAATCAACTAACAATCCATACTTCTTTATTTACATGCGTAATTCTTCTATTCCCGATGTCGATAACTGTACTCGTAAGGAAAAGCGCCGTATGAGCCTTTACACGTTGCCAAACTTCCTTCGACCAATTACGAATTTTGGAGAATGTTCATGAATATTTCTCTTCCGACCTTTCAGATGATTTCGTTCGAAATTCGATACCAAAAGTCTAAAAAATTCAAGGAAGAATATCTATAACTTTCTTTAAAAATAAATATTTGTTGGTCGGAAATTTGGCAACATTCGAATGCTTATACGGCGTTTTTCCTTAGCACGGCAGTATAACATAACGACGGTGTAAGTCGGCAATCACATAACTCGATTTGCGACGTCGCAGACTTCCTATCATACTTTATTTTTTAAACGGAAAACTACTCAACGGCTATTCTTCAAAACTCTAATGATTTTTCTTCTCTATGCGAAGAAAATTCTGCAAAAACTTCAAGGAATCATGTCAATTTGTTCTCCTCTAAAAAAATAACATAGAGGCGAAGATTTTCAGACATCGCAAACGAGTTATGTGATTGCCGACTTACACCGTCGATAAAAGAAAATAATGTTGTGAATCGGAGAGTTCCTAGGAACAGTACCTATTTTCATCAAGATCATAAAAAATCGCCTTGAGAATTTTTGATGGGAATATCAGAATCAAAGATGAAAGAGGTAAGGCGGAACGGACCGCGGCACGTGCTGAGTATCCGCCTCCGCAGAGGCGGAGGTGCAACTCTGGACTCGGCCCCGAAGCCGCGCCGGTCGCGCTGCGCCGCGGCGGCGGCCGGATTTTGGCTGGCTCACAAAATCGGGAAAAGCTATAAATATCCTAATCCACATTCCGTTCAAATTTCGAAGCAAAACGTCAATCTCGGATCATGTTTTCCCGAGCGAACCCAAGACCCGTTCCACGAGAGTTTTTCCAGTTCCGCTCCTGTTGAGCCTCGCTTTTCCGAGTTTCCATTGTTTTGTTTTGACTGTCGAGCTCGGCTGGAGCGTCGGTGTTAGGTTACGTTCTTTTTCTCGCGTCTCTGCGTTTGCTATTTTAGTGGATTCGTGGTGCGTTCTGCTCGTGCGGGGGCCGCGCGTTCGAACTAGTTCAGTAGTGTGACACACGGATATTTATCTAATGCTTCTTTATGTGCGGTCATCGTACGACTGATACTGAGGTACATGTTTTTGTGGTTGCATGCGTCTGTTCTGGAGTGTATGTTTTCAAAAAGAGCAGTATGTGCACTGATGGAATTTTGAGAGAGTGAGTTCTCATGCGTCTGTTTTGAAGTGTATGTTATCAAAAAAGTAGTAGGTGCACAAATGAATTTTTGAGAGAGCGAGTTCTCATGTGTCTGCTTTGAAGTGTATGTTATCAAAAAGAGCAGTATGTGCACAAATGAAATTTTGAGAGAGTGAGTTCTCGTGCGTCTGTTTTGAAGTATATGTTATCAAAAAGAGTAGTAGGTGCACAAATGAAATTTCGAGAAAGTGAGTTCTCATGCGTCTGTTTTGAAGCGTCTGTTATCACAAAAAGCAGTATGTGCACAAATGAAATTTTGAGAGAGTGAGTTCTCATGCGTCTGCTTTGAAGTGTATGTTTTCAAAAAGAGCAGTATGCGCACAAATGAAATTTCGAGAGAGTGAGTGCAGTATCTCCGGGAGGAAAATCTGACTGTGCGAATTCTTTGAAATGTCTGTAATCATCGAAAAGACTTTTGAAGATTGTTTGGATGCCTCATAATTGACAAATTTATCCTCGATTTTATGCAAAAGGGCCTTTTTTATTTCATGCATGTCAGGCATGGTAGCTTTACCTACCATGTTTTGCATGCATTTTTGGGGGGTTACCCTTTTGGACACACAACAAAAACATTTAAGGTTGGAAATTGGCAAAATAGGGTACAATTTTACTCAAGACAGCAGTGAACACAGCTCTTTTCGTCCCAACGTGGACTTACTGCTGTTTCTGATCGATAATGCGTTAAATTTTGTGCAATTGCTACTTTCTAATAACTTTCGTATTTTTACAAGTATGACAAATTCTGCTGTTTTGATCAAATCAGCCAGTTGGTTTGTATTAGATTGGAATTTTAAAGGAAATTCGATTTTGAGAATTTGGCTTTCCTTGATAAATAGGCAGTGTTCAGCTGCATGTGGATAAAGTGCAGACACTTGAGGCAGATCTACAGATGCGTTGCCAAAATATCCAAGTCATTTACTTGCACCATAATGACTCATGAAATGAGCATATAAATCACTAGGAACATTGTGACTGATTTCTAACTGTACGCTGACATGCCAGTAAGGTAAAGAAAGCTCCAGTAAACTTCCAAATGCATTGCCAATTATTATGCGAGAGTTTCGCTTGCACTAATCTGGCTCGGATAACAATGTTGGCTATATAAGGAAACTTTGGTTTTAAGAAATAATTTTAGGCCCTTAGGATATTTTTTTACATCAACTACCCTAACAACACCACCGTACGTTTGTAAGGGTACACATCCAAATTGATTTGCCTTATTGTAATTTAAAACTGATATAACTAAATAAATATCTTAATATGTAGTTGTTAAAAAAATAATTAAATGAATATCTTAATATGTAGTTGTTAATTTTTTTTTGTTATGGAAATGTATGATTTATTTAATAAGAATACAAACTGATGAACTATATTTTTTATTATTTATTTTACAGGTTAAACATGGGATTGACAACCCAGCAATGCTTGAAAACGGATCTACAGAGCAAGTTTGTACACCGGAAAAGAACGAGAAGAAGTAAGTAAAATAATAATTTCACAGCTGTAAATACAAACTCGCACTATTCAGTTCCAGTCCAGATAACTTGCTGAAATTGCATTATGGTTTAGCTAAGCCGAAATATATTGGGAGAGAAGGAAATTCGGAAAACCCTCAATGTTTACAGTTGAAGATCTGAAAATCTGCAAGACTTGGGCAATACCGAAAAATATGTGTACCTAAATCTTCTCTCTCTAAACGCTGTCGAATGTGTTACAATCACCCATAAATGACTAATTGTAAGGCAATGATAAGGCCATGCTAGGGAGAAACGTCATGTGAACCCTGATGATTGGTGATTTCCTATGATGAAATACAAATTAAGAGAAAAAGTTATGAATATTTTTTAAATGCAATTTTACCTAAAATGTCTGAAAATATCAAGGAAAATATGAATAACTGTCCTCCAAAATAAACTTCTTTCAGGGGACATTTGGCGTCGCTCGAATGTTCAAACATCGTTTTACTTAGCACGTCAGTATTGCAGATTTCAAATTTGCTTCAATTTTTATCTCCCGCTACAATTAGTGCCATTAGACCTTTTTTTTTGAGCGAGAAAAATTCCAATCAGAGTAATTATGGTTTGGATAGACATACTCACTCCGTTTTGTTTGATATTTACCACGCCATTCCCAAATACGCTCCGCACTTTCGCGACTGATAACGTGATAGCCGTTCCGCAAAAATTATTCCTCATTCCCAGTTTCTCCTTCCCAGCAGTCAAACTCATCAGGCTTGGTGTTAAAATAGTGCATATTAGACGAAAATTAAAACATGGAGGAGCAGAAACCTTTTATAATCATTGAACAACCACCGTAAGTACGATTATACGAGACATGAACATTCTTTTGAAATGTTTTGACAACACGCAGCCGAATATTGTCTTTTTAAATATCAGACGCGCGGAAGCATTTATCTTTTCGATTCAATTTAAAGTCTACACATCTGATCCCCCAATTTTTCAAAACACAGCAGTTGAAAAATTGCCAACCGAGAAAAGAAAAAAAAACTTTGAAAATGTAAAATTTAAGAAAAGAAATCTCCATTTATTGATTCCCGCAACGTACTTTTTTATTAGATTTTATTGAATGACGCATTGAGGTTTCATATCTGGCATTACCAATAAACGGATAAATGCGTATTACTAAATTTTCACAAAAACGTGCAGATTCTTCGAAAATAGACGTTTTTGAAGAAATAGACATCCAAAAAATAATCACCGTCAATTATTTTCGTGTACAAAAATATTTTCCTGATTATTTATTTTTACCCCTGAACTTGTTTTTCATGAGTAATGTCTTAAGAGCGTGAAAACTTAAAATTTTAGCACCCGTCTCCAATGTCATGGAATTATACACTCCTTTCATCCACACATTGAAACCCTAATCTTATTAAAATTCAAAATTATCGATCCATTCGATTCATTTTTTTTATCCCTCTTTTGCGTGCAAGCAGCTACTTATCTCCATCTATTGTTGTTGTTTTAGGGTTTCAGAATCAAAGGAAGTTCTGACAAGGATAACCGTAGTAAAATCTCCAAGCAGCCTCGAAAAACCTCCTCTTGATGATGAATACGACCCCTATCTACACAGAGATGTTAAACACCCAACATCGTAAGTAACATAACTTCAAACTAAGTTTGCACATATTATTAATCCTCTGTTAAAAATCGTCTTTAGATGAGATAGTCAGTCTCAAAAATATCGATTGAGTCACATGCACTGAAATATGGTATGCTGATTTAGCACCTGGGATGTCTGGTGACCCTAAGATGCTGCCTTGATTGCCACGCAGTTGACTTTGCACTCACAGGATGTAAAGTTAACTGCGGGGACAGTAATGGCAGCATCTTGGGATCACCAGACACATTTTTGACATTCCATGTGCTAAAACAACATTTTATTTTTTTCAGTGATGTCGGTGACGGAAGTAAACCAATTATATCCAATTACGATGTTGCAAATCGATATCCATGTTGTATTCAGATTCTCTTGAACATTTTGGAGAATTCTTTCACTCGTATGAAAATTTTCTCAGGGAGCTGAGGGGAGATTATCAAGCAAGTTTAATTTTTTTCTTTTTAAGAAAAAGTAAAAAAAAATTGGATATGTTTAAGAACTGTTGCAGAAATCCACATTTTTATTTTTTATTTTTATACCGATGTATTTAAATGGATGGAACCCAATGTTAATTTTGCCAACTTGCGAAACTCGAATCTGTGGACAGTATTTTCCATTAAGAAACTACTATCTCTGGCTCTTCCGTAAAAACACCTATCTGTATAGGGAAACTAGTGTCACGCGCGTTGTTCCAAACATGAGCCGGAAAAATTAATTCCTTACTGCAAAATGCAAAGCAGATACAGTAACTAAATTAATGAAGACCAAGGGGCAGTAGAGGGGTCACACCCTGGGTGGACCACTACTATTTATATACACTTGCAACAAAGTAAGCAAAACCGAGGAAATAGCACCGTCTTGGGAGAGTAAACACTCGAGCGTATGTCCGTCTGCTTGAAGGGCCGCAGGCTAAGCGGTGACACAGTTGACGTTAGTATAATCTTGCCAATATTTCTGCACGGCCTTCTGGTGCCTGACGAAATAATTGGAAAAGTGAGTGAGTTAATGAATACCACCTTTGACTCGCCAGGAACATAAGAACACTACTTGCGAATACGATTATGAGAAGTGTGAAAAGGAAAGCTATTGCCTTATACCACTGCGGACTGATTATTGAAATTGATAGACAAAGCTGTAGATAAAGGAAACCAAAGGAAAATAAAGCGATCCTATTGGTGGAAAAGAATGATTCTCATAGGCTAAGTGGGAGACTCATGGACTAACTGGATTGCATTTTGCAAAAAGGAACCACTAGCATTGCAATGATGCTAAGATTGTGCAACTTCATCCTTTGCAATAAAATTGCGGAAATTGTGAAAAACTATGAAATTTATGTGGTAATTTTTGTCTTAAATTTACAGTTTTTAGCAAGTAAAATAGAAACTATTAAGGGATAATCGGGTCTTTCCTCCAAGACAAAAGAAGTTGCACAATCTTAGCAACATTGCAATGCCAGTTGTTCCTTTTTGCAAAATGCAATCCAACTATAATAGGGCCTCTCGTGGGTTGCTGTCAGTAATAGTCTATTCTGCCGTGCTAAGGAAGAACGCCGTATGAACTTCGAGAGTTGCCAAATTTCCCTTGATAAATATGTATTTTTGACAACATTCATGCATAATTTTCCTTGAAATTTTCAGATATTTTAGATAAGAGTGTGTACAAAATTGTCTGCAAACTTTGGAAAATAATATTCGCAACATTCCCAGTAAATTCCGTTTTTATCGAAGGAAACTTGGCAACGTTTGAAGGCTCATACGGCGTTCTTCCTTAGCACGGCAGTATTACTTAAAATCAGTTATTTTGTCTATTGCTGCATGAGTTCTCCTCGACCCCCCCTCCCCCGTTACGTAAGAGCGTTACGTAATTTAGGGACGACCCCTATCTACAAGCCATGTATAATTTTTGATCCAATCATGATGCAAATGAATTTGTTTCCAGATACTCCGACACATTCTTCCATATGCTGAAAGCAAGTTTAGGAACAGGAATCTTAGCCATGCCCAACGCTTTCCACAATGCTGGATTCACAGTTGGGACGATAGGAACGCTCGTGATTGGATTCTTGTGTACATACGCCATTCACTCTCTGGTGAGTCCCGTTTCATTTCCTAACTTCCTTGATTCAATGGGACGTATGCTAAAAGAAACTATGTTACACGCAAACCCCCTGCACATAATTCCTTCTACATATAGAATGAATTAGTCCAATTAGTGAGGAAATTCTTCGATGCGTCAAAGACCGATGCTCTTATTTTTGACACACTTCTGATTACCTCTTACCTTAATTGTCAAAGATAAGGCTTTGTTTGCATTCTCCCAGATTCACATTGGCTTATTAATGGACTTAATTTGAGGCATAAAACATTCATGAATGGCAGTGGTGCTTATTTTCCTATGAAATTTTTCTGTTTTCTATTGTCTCGTAAAATTATACCTACAAAAATTCAATGCTGATGAAAAAATAGTAAATTTTTCAGGGCAGTTTGCTACTGTTTATAGGTCGTTTATAAAATACGTAACGCTGTAGGAGGGAAGGGGTCTAAATCTGCGTTTCAGTTGCATTGTAGGTGAGAAGGTGGATCCCAGGTCTGAGTTACGTAAATCTGAAATCAGCGTTTAACATCGATCTTGCATAGATTTAGGATGAATGATCAATGGGAGATGACAATTTTTCGTGCAAATTCATCAAAAAAGTTGAAGAAGGGTAGGGGCAAACAAAGCAATTTTTTTAGAGGGCGGATATTTGTGTTACAGCGCACGGTGCGTTACGTGTGAGGAAGCGGGAGTTTAAAATCAGATTTTTTACGTTACGTATTTCATAACCGGCCCCTGATGAATTTTTATCTGAAGCAGGGTGAATCATAGTGGAAAACAGTGTTGTCGATTTTTTAATACAATTTCCGCGGATATTTGGTCTGGTACTCGGAGAAAAAAACTTCGTGCATGAGACCCGAAGTTGAGGTCATATGGACCTCTGAAGTTTTCTGATCAGGCATCTGAAAACTTGAGGTCGAGCTGCCGAAGTTCGGATCAGACATCGAGGCACTTCGGTATGTACCGGAGTACTTCAGATGTGTGACCCGAACCCTTCGGTATACATCGAAGTACTTCAGATGTCTTACCCAAACTTCGCCAGCTGGACCTCAAGTTTTTAGATACGTAATCCGAAAACTTCAGAGATCCATAAGACCTAAACTTCGGGTCCCACGCACTATGTTTTTTTCTCCGTGAACTGCGAAGACATCTCCTTAAAATTGCAAAACTTCGAGAGTGGCAGGGAGTTTCAGGACGGCCGACGCTTTCATTGATTCGTCGCTCTCCTGACATAAGGGCGTAACTACACATTGAGATGAGTCCGGAAAAGCATTGAGTTGTATGAACAACAGGGTTCATTGCAGAGTGGAGTTACGCCTTTATGTCAGCAGAGCGACAGATTTTACTAAAAGCACTCAGCAGTTCTGACAGCTTGTGAATAATTTTGGCTCGAGCAGCATTAGCTGTCATAAGAATGTGGAAGAATCTCCAAAAAATTGCAACACTGGCAAAGAAATAACAGATAATTGCTAGCACGTGTGAAGATGATCTGATACCAGGGGAAGGGGAGGAGAGCGATTGGAAATTGATCGTGCAGGAGGATTATCTTAGCTGCCTGCGTGGGAAAGGGATTATTCGTGGGCAAATTTCCATCGACGGAACCAGAGGCAGGGCATTGATGATCGATATAATCGATATTTCCCCATTCGAACCTGTGGTAAAGAATCGATTTTTAAAGTGTCCGTTGCGAGCACCCTATTTATCGATCCTTATCCATAGGTTTAAATGACAGATCAATCGATATATCGCAAAGCACGCCACGCCACTGGACGGAACTCTCGCTCGGAAAACTAATACAGTAATATGAGCTAATTAAGTCGTGCAATCAGCTACTGAGATGCTGCTGCAAATTATGAGCGATTACATAACACATGCAACATTTGGAAAAATGTCTTTTTAACTTAAATTGAGATTCAATCTAAGAAGTAATTGGGTAACAAATCAGGCGAAATGAGTTTGCTTGCAAAAAGAGAAACTCCATAGATCTTCAAGAGAAACCGAGGTTATCCGATTTATTGTGTTTTTAGTTGAAATATTCGGGCTATTTTTGTGTACCTATTATTGTCGTACTGTACTTTCCGTAGAAAAAGGAAACAGAAAATTGGACGAATATTTCAAGCAAGGAATCTATTTACGATGCAAGTGTGCTGATGCTGAACTTTTCAATCACTAATACTTGCTGCTCAAACCCCTTTCTACTTGCAGCACTAAACGTGCACGGAAAAGGAAAAAAAAATATAAAACTTGAAGAAAACTTAATGCCTTGATTTTTATTTTAAAGAAGTGGGAAAAATAACATAGACTAAATCGATAGGATTTTTAGTACCTATATCATGCTCATATTATGGAGAAGCTAAATTAAATACCGAAAGTTTCGTTTCTTTTTAAGAAGTTTGTTTTCTTATTATTCGGTCTTTACCTTAGATCACTCATTTTTTATTTTTATTGGCACAGAAATAAGCAAAAACAAAAATTACTCCCATCCGATCTGCCAAATCGATGAGTCGGAGGTTTTCTAGTAGCGATATTTTTGACAGCTTTATGCCTGTCTTGAGTGGCTGTACTCTTTGCTCAGATCCATACGTTGATTGAATAGTGCGATTAGAGTCAGATCTGTATAGGAGGTTATAAATCAGCACAGCAGGGTTGCCAAAATGCATGTTATGATAAAATGCAAGGAATAATGCATCAAGGATGTTATGTTTTGATTTTTGACAGATCGGCGCAGGATATGAACTTTGCAGGCGGCGAAAAGTCCCCAGTATGACGTACCCTCAAACGTCGGAGGCCGCCTTTGAGGAGGGCCCCCAATGGCTTCGGTGGTTTACGCCTTACGCTGCGTAAGTTGATTTTCCCCGCATGTTTATTACGTTCCAACGCCGTCTAATGGACCGAACCAATGGGAGAGGTCGGATTTTTACTAAAAATGCAAATATAGTTGTTTATTTCGTCAAGTTTTAAATTTTCAGGGATGATTCTTACAGATAATTTGACAAGAAAACCAATGTGACCATTTTTAAGACCTCCAAATTTTGTAAAAATGGAGTTATGAGCTTTAAAAGTTTCCAGATTTTGTCTGACCTCTCCCATTAACTCAATCCACTAAGCATTCAAAGTGTACAACCTTGAAACAAATGATTATTGAGATTGAAAACCAAAATAAAATCAATGGTCCACAATTTTGCTGAGAATGGAGTCCTCTGCCTTATTTCTCTATGGATCATATTTGATATTGGTTCGATATATCGTTTGGTTCAAAACAATAGAACATAATCTCAAACAAAAATTTTAGGATTTAAGTTGGAAAAGCTGAAAATAAGAAAAATTCCTAACAATTTCATTTTTAATTGCCATTTGGTACTCGAAAGAATAAAAAATCTATCACAGAAGACTCGTTCTCTTAGATTTCTAAATAGACTGTTGAGGCCATGTTTAACCAATCGACATCAACACAATCTCACCTGTTCGATGTTTCGAATACGATCTATTGGTCACCAATTCAGTCAATACTGAATTTAAAACCTGTCTCGTTTGGAAATATCTTGTTTAAAATTTGTTCTGTGATGCAAGCAAATGACGCACTGAAAAAAAGTTCGGTCGCATGAAACGAGATTTGGGTGTATTTATACCAAAAGGAACTGTGTCGTACACAAGCCCTATGCATATTGTTCCTTTTAGCATGAATACGTCCATATAGTGTTCTATATTACCCCTAATATTTAGTTTATCGACACAAACTCTCGGTTTGTGTATCGAAAGTTCGGATATATGACCAAACTCCGTTTATCGGTTCACTTCCCCTGCTAAAAATGGTGAGTACAAATGAGTAGAAAATCAAAGTCATATGAAAAGAATTTCAATTCATATGAATAGAATTTCAACTCATATGAATAGAATTCAACTCATATGAATAGAATTCAACTCATATGAGCAGAATTTCTCTATTCACTTTTCGCCGACTCATATGACTAGAGATTCCAACTCATATGACTAGAGATATAAACTCACATGAGTTCAGCGTTGAATCTACCATGTCCGATATCTCAGAAACTATTCACCGCATCCAAAAAATTATTAGAACAAAATGTTCTTATTTTTCAAATTTACGTCTTATGTCGGTGTCACCTGGTAAAAAACACTACTTCTGAAAAATGAAAAAAATTGAATTCATATGAGTTGAACTTTTCTACTCTTATGAGTAAAATATTCTAGTAATATGAGTAGGATTTCTACTCATTTAAGTAGGAAATTCTACTCATGTGAGTCGGCGAATTCGGAATAGCCTATTCATCATTTTTAGCAGGGTCACCGCCGCAGTTCGGTAACACAAACCAAAAGTTCGGTTAGACAAACTCAATAGTTCGGATGATATGGAACGCCAAACAGCCAGTTTATGATCGAACTTTTGTTTTCACCGCGTCTTTCTTCCAAAAATAAAAGCTGAAAACTGACGTCCATCTTTCCCTTGCTCGATCAAGTTGCATTGATGAAGATCCGCCTAGGAATCAATAACCTTAACGAAATAAAGAGGACCTGCGCTAATACCGTTCACGTTTCCGCATGGGCTACTCCCATCAAGGATGTCTCCAATTTGCGTAATCCTAACTGGTTTCGCTTTAGTTAACAGAATAAGTCACCTTTCATCTCTTCGTTTCAGGTTCACTACCCAATTGTTCCTCATATTGTACCAAATCGGAGCAAGCTGTATCTACGTCGTTTTCATGGCCAGTAATATCAAAGCGGTACGTACTTTCTCATGATCTATGCGTATCGATATGGCCCAAGTGGGAAACCATGTATCTCAATTGCGGTGTTTCAAAATTTTATTTTTTCAATGAGAAACTAGTCAACTTTTAAGATGAAAACTTTTTAGATTACTCCGCTTACAGAGAAGAAAACTCATTGAAGCTTTCGAAATAATATAATGACTAACTTTCTAAAGAGAAATCAACATATAACAGGAAGGCTGGAACGTCACAAACGGGTTATACGTTGGTTCGGACTTAGGTCATCGATAAAATTTTTTTTATAAGAACCGTTCAAACTCCCTACAAGCGCTCTGCTTCGAATGTAAAGACATGTTTTGAATATGTTTGAAATGTGAAATGTGTGACCATAGTTTGAAAATTTCCAGGATCGGCTCAGCTTGAGGATATTTGATTTGCCGAAAGCCACAATCATCACTAACAATAAGACTGTTCCGGTATAGATTTTTTAAAATTACTGCGGCATGACTGGGAAAATTAAGCATTCTAGGAGCCGCCAGTAATATTTATGCATAAAATTTTATTTCGATCGAAATTGTGGGTGGCCGGCGCGTCGCAGAGAACGTAGTTTGGAAAAATTGTTTGCGTAGATAGGACCATCTGACGATCTTAGCGGAATTTAGTATATAGCAATAAGGTAATTTTTATAGGATGATTGAAAACAAACAAATGGTAGGAAATAAAACATAATAATAGGAACTTTGCAAAACGATAATCCAGGTATCGGAACTTGGCTGTTTTGAAAACGCCTTCAAATGCGGCGTGATACCTCACGCATTCCGGAGAGTTCAAATAGTTGTATCATTGCGCCTTAGAAATGCGACGGAATATTACAATTGAAATAGCCTTCATACACGCTGGCCTTCCCAATTTCCTTTGACATTTTAGCAGTCGTAAATGCATAGTTAAAATGCGCTCCAGCCAGAAGTGTATTTAGCAAATAAGTAGTTTTTATAGGAGGATTAAAAATCATCAAGTGGTACAGAATATTACAAAATAATATGAATTATGCAAAACGATAAATCGGGTATCGGAACTTCGCTGTTTTGAAAACGCCTTCAATTGCGACGTGATACCTCACGCATTCCGGAGAGTTCAAATAGTTGTATCATTGCGCCTTAGAAATGCGACGGAAGATTACAATCGAATAGCCCCCATGCACGCTGGCCTTGTCGATTTCCATTGACATTTTTGCAGTCATGAATGCATAGCTTAAGTGCGCTTCAGCTAGAATTTTGTGGTGCATGCTCCTCCGAAATGAAGATGGAATTAAATGCAGAGGAAGCGGAAAATGTGAAAATTATTACCTTGCAAAAACAAGTATATAGTGGTGCAGTGCACAATGTACGTTTTCAGGAAAGAAAGGAATATCAAAGCACCTTTATTTTGCGTGTATAATGGTTTAAGTAAACAAATGCCATAGTTGCAACATTTCAAAATCTTAGATCATGCTTTATTTTTTAGAAGGAAAGGAAAAAAATATCTCATCGAAATTTACTTTATTATATTTAAACGAGTGATGACAATTCTGTGAAAAATACAACATTAGCTTAAGTTTTCAACGTCGCAATAAGACTCTCTAAATTCTAGCCTCTCATGCAGCATGATTATACCTCGAGCGTGAACAGTGAAGTATATGTATTAGTTTCTCGATATGAAACTGAGGGCTAGGGAAGTGAAAACGCCTTCAATTCTTTGTATGTGCAAAACCGACATCCCTCAAACACGAATAGTTGCATGCAGTGCGCCTCCATTCAGAGTCTCGATCATCACTAGCGTCATCAGAATGAGCCCTTTTCAATGACTCGCACGCATGTTATTAAGCATTTGAGGAAGTAGATCATGTCTAATTCTATATCTATTTAAAGAAATCTATGTCTATCTATTTTCTCAGGTTTGCGACGAATACTACGCGGAAACAGACGTGCGACTCTACATGGTTTACATCCTGATCCCTCTCATTCTGATCTGTTGGATTCGGAACCTGAAGCTCCTAGCACCGTTTTCTTCGGCCGCCAACTTCGTGACCATCGTCAGTTTTGGAATCACCTTCTACTACATTTTCTCGGATATCCCGCACATTTCACAACGACAGGCTGTCGGAAAAGTGGAGAACATGCCGCTGTTTTTTGGAACAGTGTTGTTCGCCATGGAAGCCATTGGAGTGGTAAGTACATGCAGCTTTAAAATGAAGTATTCCGCACAGAGTATGTTTTGTTATTTGACAATCCTATCTTATTCATAGGAGAAAACTTTAGGCCGTATTCATAGTTGTCCTAACTCCTTTCGTCATGGAGCCTCACATGCTTCATAAATAAGAGAAAATGTAGCAAACCCTTGTTCCGTTTATTTTTACCTACGAGGCCTTTCGATTGCACAGAATTCAATACAATTGTCACCACTATCAATACTAATCACCGGTATCCATTGACATGAATTGATGTTAAGTTAACACAGCATAAAAATCCAAGGAACGTATGATAAGCACTAAACCTATCATGTAGGTCTATGGCAGAGACTTACAATAGCCTTTTTTTTTGGAGTATTTCTTTGAGTTTATTGTTAATTTCGACTATTTCTGTCGAATGTGCTGTGTGTCTTGAAGTTGGATAATCGTAGCCTGTAAACTGATGATCAACTCGTAACTCGTTTTCTCAGAGTTATCAATTTTATGTGTGGCATTATTTTTACTGTCACTCGATCCCGGGACAAGAGGTGATTGCGTTTGATTAGGGCCGCGTAATATTGCTCAGTAGGATTTTTTAACCCTGCTCTGCTCTTGGGAGTTATACGTTTTTTCCTCTTTTTTCGGAGGAGGAATTGTTTTTGAATAATCGCAATTTAATATCAAAATATTGCGATTTTTCCATTGAAAAATGAACGTATTTCTATCAAACGGAACTGTGAGCATTATGACTTGAGCCCTGTTATGCACATATCCTTACGGGTCTCAGGGCTCATGTCTGAATGCACATAGTTCCGTTTGATATAAATACGTCCAAATGATACTTGGGTCTCTTGAATAACCTTACGAGCCAGTAATTTCAATGTTTCCGTATTTCACGATCAACATTGAATTTTATAATATTTCATATCTGCCGCACATTAGTTTCAAAACATTATATATATATATATGAGAAATTTACCTTATTTATTCAGCTTGCAGCCATAAAAAATCGAAACATTAGTTCCTACGCATCCGCAACGTTTCGCCCCGCATATATATACGGGGGTTATATATATATATATATATATATATATATATATAGTTATTATATATATATATATAGTTATTATAATTTTGAGACATTCAGCGACTCAGGCTATTAACGTCTTTACAGGTAATTTATATATATATATATATATATAAATAATATGTATAATAATAATTAATATATTTTATTTGTCAAAATTAGTAGGTAATGAACCGAGTTTTAATCCAGCTTTTTTTCCTGCAGATTCTTCCTCTTGAGAACGAGATGGGCAATCCGAAAAGGTTTGCAAGTCCTTTCGGCGTCCTGAATACTTCTATGATACCCATTACTCTTCTGTACACTTTTGTTGGGTTTTTCGGCTACATGAAATTTGGAGAGAAAGCGGAAGGAAGCATAACTTTGAATCTTCCGAAAGATGAAGTGTAAGTATTACATTATTGAACGTTGAACATATAACTTTAGATGCATAGTTTGTTTGCGAGACTGAGATTTCACTCACGAGAGAATTCAGTAAATACTAAACCTAGTGGCAATAACAAACATGGCAATATGGAAAACCGAGGCTAAAAAACGAACAAAATGCCTGGCACCAGAAAATGAAAATACACTAAAATTAACAAAATCAAAAACTATCAGATTCCCATTTGTGATGAAGAGAAAAAAAGAAAAAAATAGTATCATTATTTTTCCCCCTTTTATCGAAAATAGGGATCAGAGAGTTTTTCATTTTCTTTGGTTTGATTATTTTTAATTTTTCTGGTAGATTAAGGGACCGAGCTCATCCTAAAACGTCTCAGCTATTTTGTTTGTTTTTTAGCATTGGTTACCCATTTTACTGTGTTCGTTTTCAGTTAGTTATTCAGGATGCTTTTGAGTATTTTTCTAAGCTTAGTATTGATACATTTATTTTAATAATTTGAAAAAAATAGGAATAATAGAAACAAGCTATGATTTTTTCCTCATTTTCACCAGAGGGTGCTTCATGATAAAATTATATGAATTTGTAGACTTGTTCTTGCATGTTTCTGGCTAGAATTTTCAAACATTTTTCGTGCCATTAATTTATTTTAAAAAAGTATTTGTCAAGTTATAAATGGTCGGGAACCACAAGAAAATATTACAACTTCATGTTTATTATGTTGCTCTTTAATTGGTTTTCAGGCTAGCTCAAAGTGTGAAGCTTATGTTGGCTGCTTCTATCTACATGTGCTACGCGTTATCTTGCTACGTAGCTTTTGATCTCATGTGGAATGGATGGATTGCGGCTAAATTGGAGAAAAATGAACATAAAACATTCTGGGAATACGTTACCAGGACCTCAATTGTCTTAGTCACATGTAAGCCTTTTTTCATCACTGTGTTCAGTACATTAGAAATCAATGAGTACTGATGAGTATTATTGAGTTCCTTTCTGACTGGAATTTGAATGAGTAGAGCTAGTAAAAGCCAAGTGAGAATCACTATCCGTCGACAATAAAAAACGCCTTCAATCATGCGAAATACTTCCCTGCGAGCATTCACTTCGGAGCTCTTATCCTGCTTTAGTGGCCATACACGGTATCACTTTAAGTCCTAACTCCCCGATAATTCTTTACGAAATTAAGGTAACGATTTGAAAAATGGGGGAGGGACTTTTCCGAGGCCAAAGAAGGCTATTTCTTGGCCCTCTTGAAATTTCAAATTGTCCCCTCAGGCAGCGGACCCCAAAAATTTCAAGGACCCCCTTTCTTCTCTTCAATAGAAAGGACTCCCTTCCCCTTGTGACACCTTATTCGAGAAAAAATAAAAAAAGGAAAGTCACTTGTGCAAACTTAAAGTCATTCTTTGCGACCGTTTCAAAATGGCACTCGACGAAGTTCAAAATGGCCGAAAATTGACATTCGGTGTTTTGCCGATTGATTTTCCTGAAACTCAGGTCTGAAGGTATTATGCCACGAGAAAAAGAAACATACCGTCAGATGCTAAAAGGAACCGTGTCCCACATGAACCTTATTCACATTGTTGCTCTCAGCATAAATACGTCCCGTAAATCGGATTAAACCAGAAATAGATACTTCTTTCATTTCACGTTGCCTAGCTGTTCCTCGTGTTTTATTTACGTTTTTATACAGCGGACTGAACTTTATAACGCAATGACATTTTTCGCGAATTTTCCTCACAAGATTTTAAGTCTCAAGGATTCTTAATTTGTCATTCAAAAAATAATATGTAGAAGAAAATCGGGGATCGTCCACTGGAGAAAAAGTCGCTTGGATCTAGAGCCCATACTCTTAAAAACATTGACAAGAAAAAATACTCTTGATTCAATCGGATTTTTCCTCGAATCGAAGAGCCAAGGCTCTTGATTTAAGCGGATTTCCTTTTGATTCAAGCTGATATCCGAATGAATCAAGAGTATTTTTTCTTGTCAATGTTTTTAAGAGTCTGGACTCTAGATCCAAGCTACTTTTTCCCAGTGTCTGACACTATTCATGTCATCACTTTCCATAATTATTTCAAAGATTCCCCGGATTTTGATCTCAATTTTTCCAATGTTTCAGTCACCCTGGCCGTAGCCATCCCCAACTTGGAACTGTTCATCTCCCTGATCGGCGCCCTGTGCCTGGCCACGATGGGCATCGCCTTCCCGGCGATCATCCAGATGCTCACCTTCTGGGACTACTACCGCGGCTTCAGCTTCGTCCTCTTCCTCACGAAGAACATGATCCTTATCCTCATCGCCCTCCTCGGCTTCTTCATCGGCACCAGCACCAGTCTGAACAAGATCTACCACGAGTTCTTTCTCAGCTGAGACCTGAGAGCGACCTCTACCGGATCCGAGTGAAACTAACCGCCACCCTCCCGGGAGGCGGCCGCCGCGTCGAGACCTGATAGTCACCAACCGTCTAAATTCCCCCGATGAACCCCGAGCTCATCGGCTCCTCTCAATTTCCATACAGATGGAGCTAACACCCCCACACGGAGAAAAGAAGGTCTGAAACCCGTTGTCCCGAGACGGACTAAGACTGAAAGATTTTAGATAGCCGCCTTCGGGACGGTTCGAGTCTTGAGTGCGACTCTCGCTCTGGAGAGTTAGGTCGGACTTTGGAACTTAAGGCTTTACTGCTTAGGATTTTGAGTCCTGCAACCGTACCCGCACTCCGTCGTTTTGGATTTTAAGCATCGGCGTGGCGTGCTTTGCGATACATCGATTGATCTGCCATTTAAACCCGTGGAAAAGGATCGATCATCAGGGTATTCGCAACGAACACCTTAATAATAGATTCTTTACTGTAGCTTCAAATGGGGAAATATCGATATATATCGAAGCACGCCACGCCACCGCTTTTAAGCCAAAGTTGTTTTCTCTGTGCTCTTTAGTTTTGTTGAGTTTTATGTGCGCCAGCATACGCAGTGGCGGCTCCTGAAAGTTGGCAACACTGTTTTTCCTGGATTTAAATGTATGTAAAACAATCGATTCTTGAGGAGGCAGCTTGTCTCGCCTCAAATCGATATTTTCGATGGCTTTAAATGGAGGGAAAGCTCTGTTGCCAACTTTCAAAATCGCCACTGTGCATACGACGTTGGACTAAAGCAAGACTGCGATACTGCCGTGCTGAGAGGAAAAAAACGTCGTTTGAACCTTCGAAAGTCGCTAAAATTCTTTTTATGAAAAATCAATTTTTCGGAAAACTTATGTATATATTTTGTAAATTTGTGATTCAGTGTAACTAAAAATTCCAATAAAATGTGTGTATACGTTTTTATCCGGAATAAATATTGTATCGGATGAAATTCAGCAACACTCGATTGCTCATACGATGCTCTTTCTCAGCACGTCAGAATAGGTTAAGATAAGTTTCAAACTTTAGGAAGAATAATTTATTTAGGCATCCTGAAAGGATTTTCCTTTGTTAATTTATACTTTAATCATTCATTCTGATTTTTCTTAATTTGTAAATATTGAAGCTTTAAATCTTTTATATATGTATTATACATCTGAGAGTAAAACAAACAGTCTTGCGTTAGTCCAATGGAGACTGAATGCGTTGCGCGTGCAGAAGTTGTTTTTAAATCCAAATCTGCCTCATTTTTAAGTTTATAACAAAAAGACCGAACGATTATTTTACTTTAATTAGACCTATGCGCACTTATCTTGTTGATAATTTTATATTTTGTTTAGTGACACTTTTAGAACAACGATGCGCTGACATCAATTATTTTAAGAGATATTTTATAAATGAAGTAAACACAATACAATACCTGAAATCAATAAATTATTTTGACTCAAGTTCTTTGATAATTTTTTATCATCCATGCAGTTTCCCTTTTCTTAAGATTTAATATGGAAGGAGATTAACCAAACCATGTAGGAGAGGAAGCGTAATGCCAGTACATAGAATTTTGAAACTTCATTACAGTTAGTAACAGCCTGCAATATGGAAATACGAAGCAAGGGATAGGACGCGCGTTGACGACGGCGCAGAGATTAACTATTTATGCTTGATGGATGTCCGTGTTGCATACGCAAAATTGAAGGCGCTATAGCGCTAAGCGCGAATTTGCAATACTCCGCTCAATGCTGCCAATGAGGTGTCACTTGTATTTGGGGGAGAATATTTTATATAGTTCAAGGTATTTAATGTCACTGATTGAGCCATGTATGGTGATTTTGCTTACTTTTGATCTCAATCGGTGGATTTAGACTACCTAAATTTCACCGAAAAATTCGACTTTTCGAAAATTTTAGCAAATAATCACATTTTATTCCACCTGTGAATCAGAGTAAAAATTAAAGTCTTCCTCGATAGGTCGCAGCGGGAACATTGATCATATTGAAAACCCAGCGACGCCATCTACAGTCCTCAGATTTGCCAATGGCGCCATATACGGGTTCTTATAAATCGGACTATATTTTTTAATTATAAACCACTATTTCTGGCTCATTTTAGAAACATCGTATGTTCTATTAGTTTCCCTGCGCAGATAAGTGTTTTTATGGATGAGCAAGACTTATTGGTTCCTTTTTCACGAAATGTAGTCCAACCGATTGTTCCGCGACACAAAGAGCTGACTTTCACTGAAAGAAAAAAGGGCATCCTTGGCAAAAAATAGCATAAGTAGTATTGGCAAAAGTTTGAGCAAAAAGAAGCACCAAGAAAGCTTAATTGGAAAATATGATAGTGCGCAGTTCTTCGATAGCTTCAATTTCAATGCATGCTAATACAATTTTGAATATAGGCACATTCCATTTGCTCATTTTAATTTTCCCTGCGTTAGGTAACCAATTAGCATTTTTTTCGAATACTTTGTTTCAATTTTTGAAGTATGCAAAGATTTTTCTTTGAGATTTTCTATAGCACAATATTCTTTCGGATAGAGCCTCCATCTCTTGCTTTTTATTCCTTCCACAGTGTAATTCAAAAACCGCGCTACTCAACTTGATCCGTAGATTTTTTTTCCGACTCGTTTCTTTATTTCGACATTAGGCCCGGAAAGCTGGATGCCTACCGGTGACAAAACAATGGTAACTGATTAGAGACCGTAAAATTACTTCAATTTACCGGTCAAATTATTTGAAAGTGAGCTGAAAAAAGCACCAACTGCTGAGTATACATGGATCAGTGAGTTGCCGACGACATATCTGTTATGACATATCTGTGTGACATATATGTGCACTTACGCTTTCGTTCAGTTTCATCCTCAGAGGATCAAGCTCTAATAACGTGAGTAAAAGCTATGAATATTATATTTGAAACCTCATGGGACATAATCAATGATTTCAAAGAAGTCAAGATGAACGATATTTCACGACTCACACTTTCAATGTTCCACTACGTTTTCACAGTTTTTAGACGTCGAGAAAAGTGTGACAAAGACATTAATAAAATTTCTTATTGATAATAAGGAAAACATGCACGTCTAAAGATCATCTTATGTAATTAGCATGTATCATCTTATCGGTGGTTAAATTACATGCCAATGATCAGTGCCCTCCCATTTTGTCATAGTTGAGGTGTCAAATGAGCAGATTAAGATAATACTAGCTATAAATATCGGTAGACTTCGCCTGAAATGGATTAACAGCTCTCGTGTTTTTATACGGCATTCACTCTCAAACGCGATGTAAACCTCGTGGTTCAATTCATATTTGAACACGGGTTCTCAAAGTGCAGACCACGAAAACTTCGTATGGAAAATTTGCGATGAATAATTTCGCGCTGTTGACTGCCTTGAATGATTTGACAAAAATTAACGCGGATAATTCTTTTTCTGTTTAACTTATTAAAGAACAGCATATTTGGGATTTCATGTATGTATTTCCTGGATCATGTCGCATATTAATCATATCTTGGACCCATACTTATTTTTGCTTCGCTGAATTATGTTTGACTCTTATTTTAAATGTGTTTTTTCTTTTATTTTTTTAAATAGATTGTCTGTGCACATTTTTATATTGATATCGTATCGTTCGTTCTACCGTATACTATTCGACTGTAACCCTTGGCCTATGTTATTGAAAAAATAGGAGTCTGTTATTTGGTCGTGTTAATAGAACGGCGGTAGAAAGGCTGCTAAAGAGGATGTTTTTGGTTCAGTGGCTTTTATGTATAAGTAGACTCGACATTTTACTTCTCATTCACGTTGTGAAATTTTACCTCTGAATTTACATCTTCGGGACACCAGCCTCTTTAAGAAAATCTAAGTTTAGGAAAATACCGAAGTTTAAGAACCCTTGGTTCTTCCAAAAAGTTTATGTTTCTAACTCGTTTTTGGACTGAACATACTTGATCTATCAAGTGAGAGTCATGCTGCACTTCATGGATGAAAGCTGCGCGGTCAAAATAATTCCCAATTAAGTTTATTGGTTGACAAAACCACCCACGTGCTAGCGAGCGAGTCATAAAGATAATGGCGAGGCATCTACGTAGCTGATAAAAGAATTAACATATTTAAACTCGAAGATACCTCATTGTTTGAAAACATGACAAGGGTTAATTTGCATTTTTCCATCAGTTTGGCCCGTTATTTTCGTATTCGCACCAAGACACAACCCATCCTAGAGTGGCCATTGTTAAACTGCATGTCTAGAGCTAATATTGCTCTTCAAAACGTTCCTTCTAATTCTTTCAAATTTTCTACCTCACAAAAATTCACGAGAAAAGGTCACCTTCACACCTGAATTTTTTGTGCTGAGTGACAGTCTTCTTCTCTTCATTGAATTATTGATTTTTTTAAATTTGATTTTGGTTGCTGCATCTCATAGTCACAAGTTGGATACAATTTTCAGGTAAGTAACATTATGATATTGTCTGAAACACAAAAGAATGCCATCATTTCCTGGAACTGTTGCCAACAAGTTAACTACATTTTTTTTGGACCTGAGTAATGGAAACACTAATAAAAAAATCGTTTCAACGGAGACCGAAGAAAAACATGCTATAATGATTGGGAACTGAATTGCACATCTATTCGGTTCCGTTGTATTGAGATCTCCTCATTTTTCACCGATGTTATTACTTAAGATATCAAGCCTAGACAGGGGTTTTGACAACCTAAAAGTTCAAGAATATATTATAATAAGTTTTGAAATTTAATGTGCCAGTTTTGGGAAATCAAGATTGCCACATTTAAATGCAACCCATAGCATTCTACTGGTCCCAACATTGAGTTTAATTGCTCGCTAAAAATTTTTTAGGGAAACCAAAAGACTCCTGTCGAAAAATTAACTAACTTTCCATTTTACGATCCGACTTGACAATTAAAACTCTCAAAAAAATAAAAAAAAATAATAATAATGAAAAAAACTATACCTTTAACCACTGAGGTTGGTCGCCTTTAATACGATTTCAATCAATTAATGTAATTGATTGCAAATAATTATTAATTAATTATTTACATCTTTCATCTTAAATATTGCGTGTGGACATATTATCGCAAACCTTCCGCGATATTAATACTCTAGAAATGTATGCTTTAGCTATACTGACTGGTCCCTATCTTGGTGTTCGGGTCATCCTGTCGGCAGTTTTACTGCATGATGCTATCACGAGAGCAGAATTTTTCTTCAGTGATTGAGAAGAAATTAAATATTTATGTTCTGCCAAATTTCTTTTTTTTCCCTGACTCACAGAAGGACTACAAGTCATGAAAAATGCGTTTCAATAAAAATTCAGATTCGCAAGCAGCCATCGATGTGGAGGGAAGCGATAGTGTCACCAACAATAGTGATGACTACGAGCCGCATGACCAACTACCTCCTGCGAAATCAGCCTCGTAAGTACCCAAAGGATGCTTAAAAATTTTCAATTTTTACCATACGCAATTTGTATGTAATTATTAATGAAGCATTACTGCTGATTTCTATGTAAATGAAAAATTAAAATTTCCTTTTTTACCCTTTGAAAACTTTCGAATCTGAAATAGAGGAGAAAATTATAAACAAAAATTTGTGATTGCATGTATACTACTACTCTATTGGACGCATTTATGCGAAATGGAGCCAGAGCTGAGTGGAAAAGGAGGGAAGTGCTCGTTAGTTAAGGGCTGTACAAATTAATGGGAATTATAAAGCGCCAGTGACGTCACAGGCGACGACAGGGACGCGGAACTCGACGTCGAGGTTCTTTAAATCATGAGCCCTGTCCAAAACGTTCTTGTCACTTGCCCACGGCTCATGACCTATTAAATATTGACACTTAGTTTTTCTTGATTTAACATCAAATTCCACATTTCTATTTTGCCGAAAAGAATCACGCCCACTTGTACATTGTTTCTGATGCAGCTCGCATAAGCACACCCCCATCTTTCCCACACGTCTCTAGTTCCTTTTAGCATAAATTCGTCTTATATTAATACTGTTACTCTACTCTTTGAATAACATACTCAAGAGTTTCAATATTGCATATATCTACATACCCATATAATACGTGAAAATTTTTCTTATCTTTTTATAAACAGGTATATCGAGTCTCTATTCATTCTGATAAAAGCGACTTTAGGAACTGGAATCCTGGGCATGCCCAGAGCCTTTTACACCGCAGGGTATGTACTTGGAGCTGTCGGAACACTTTTCGCTGGAATATTAACAACAGGGAGCATGATCTTAATCGTAAGTACATTTTAAATTAATATGCATTTCAATTTAAAGCCTTTAATCTTGTATTTACAGCATTTTAAATATTTGACCATTACGTAGAGTAGTTTTTTTCCTACGTCATTAAATCACAAGTCGCGATAAATTAGTATTCGCCGGCTGGTTGCAATCGCTATTTAGGCTGAATAAAAAAATTTAAAAATTCCGAAATAAATAAACTATAGATAAAGACTGATTTTTGTGCTCGGAATTGAAACAGAAGTTTTCTTGTCTTGAATGTAAAGCACCAGCCTGCGCATACCTTCAAATCGGTACCTGCTGTTAAACGGGTGTAAGTTCAAATAATCATGAGCCTTGGCTTTCGTTGATCACGCAGAACGCTAAGGCTCATGAGTTTTTGGACTTAGGCCTGCCTAACGGTTCAATTAGGATAGGTATCTAAACTATCTTCTTAGCAAAGCGGTGCGTATCACGGAAAATTGAAGGCGTTCGAAGCCAAGATCGCGCTCTTGATGTTCATTACTGATGATTGTCGACATTTTCTGACTGCTTTTGCAAGTTTTTTTTTTTTATTCTTTTCTAACAATTTTTTGCAGGGCAAATCAGAGCATGAGCTTTGCAGGCGGAAAAGAATCCCCCGTATGACGTATCCAGAAACAATGGAGGCGGCATTTGAGTTAGGCCCGGGATGTTTGAGGCGATTTAAAGGCGCTGCAAGGTGAATACTGGTCATAATTTGATAATTTACCTATTTTAGGATTTGAAATCACCTGACACAGGAGAGAATTATAAAACGGTATTTTATAAGGAGAACATAGTACAAAAATTCAAACTGAGGTCCTGAGCGGGTGACCATTTGGAGAACTTGGAATGACGGTAAAGTTGCGAGAAAACATTTTGAACCATCACAAAAGATCGTATTTCATGCGCTCTTAAAATTTGGAAGTGTCGGAAAAAAATATTTTACTTTTCAACCTTAGAGCTAGAATATATTAATTTGAATACGATTCTTTGTGTCTTCCTTTTTTAAATGAAAGTAATTACCTGCCTCACAAAAACCATTACCTATTCTGCAAAAAAAAAAAAAAAAAAAAAAAAAAAAATTTAATTTTAATTTTGGGGAAAAACTTTCATCTGGACCTGCCAAGTAATGCCATTACAAGAAGCACAAGTTAAAGTGGAAATTGAAAAAGTAAACTAAACCACAATTTACACTTAAACAACTTCAACTTTTTTTCTCAGGTTCCTAACGACAACTGCAATAGTCATGTTGGAATTTGGCACGGACTGTGCGTATGCGATTTTCATCGCTGTAAATATTAAAGAGGTACGTCACAACGACAATTTTGTTTACGGCCTCTCAAGATTATCGCATCAATGTTTAGGTCAGGCTAGTCACAGATCGAGGCAGTCTTAATCTCCTTTTTTTTAGATAATGTCGATGCCATTACTTACTATTTGACGAAAAACTTTCCAAACTTTAAACGTCGCACGTTTCCAGCGCGATAAATTCAATCAAAAATGCCACAGAGGTGGATCCAGCAATTTGGCAACACCGAAGTTCCTCCATTTAACCATATACTAAGTAATCGATTCTTGTCAGAGCACCTGACTCCTCCAAGAATCGATACATTTCCATAGGTTTAAATGGAGAAAAGACAATGTTGGCAATTTGCTAGATCCGCCAATGCCGAACAACAGGAATTGAATAGGGCAATTAAATCTTTCCCTCTTTTGTTCTCTGCATAATTTGGGTATTTTTATGCGCGTTGATGCATTTTCGATTCGATTGTTCCAGACAGTCCGAAAAGCAATAATTTTTTTATCAAGGGAATTCATGCAACATTTTTCTGCTAAATATGGTAAATTTACCCATACAAGACGAGAATACTCTGCATTGAAACATAAAGAAAAAGTATTGTATCAAAAGGAAACTTCCATTGAATATTCCAAAAGGACTCTAGTTCGTTCCAAAAAGAGTTTTACGAAGAAATGAGATATTTCCCAAAGATATTCCGAAAGGAAATTAAAGTTCTTTAAAAATAGATATATTTCCTAAGAATATTCGATGAAACTTCATCTTGATTTAAAAATACATTTTTCACAGTCTATCAGAATTTTTCTGACGTACCAGAAATGTTTAGTCTGGCATATTTTACTCCAATTCTCTTTTAACGCGTTCTTTTTGTATGAAAAAATTAACAAAATAATGTACGAGTGAAAATCGAAAAGAAGGATACACCTATTTTCCTCAATCGCCACTTAACCTTAAGGATTTCATATTCCGTGTTAGGAGTATGAGTGTAACTTAAGAAACCAGGTTCGAACTGTCATGCGCGAAAAAACCTTGAATATTAGCTATCTTGATTATACACTGAAAGAAAAACTCCGGCCGTGGGAGCCGCAATTACGGGCTATATAGACATACCGTCCGTTCCGGGCACAAAGGCCTAAAATACCGGCTGCTGGAGCCGTAACTTTGGCCTATGAACCCGGAGCAATCGAAGCTACGCCTCCAGCAGCCGGAATTTTCGGCCTTTGAGCCCGGGGCGGACGGTATGTCTATACAGCCCGTAATTGCGGCTCCCACGTCCGGAGTTTTTTGTTTTTCAGTGTAGGTAAAATTAACTTGATTAAACCAGGTCAATAAAAGCAAACCTTTTAAAGCCTCCAAATTTCAAGTAAAGTAACTAGGTATGTACTTTTTAATTTTTCCAGATCTGTGAGCAACACTTCTCCCCCGCGCCGCTAAGATTTTACCTCTTGTGCTTACTGGGACCACTAATCGTGATGTGTTGGGTCCGCAATTTGAAGTATCTGGCCCCAGGGTCGACTTTAGGTAGTTTTTGCGCTGTCGGGTGCGTCGCTGCCGTTTATTACTACATATTTTCCCAACCAATGACGCTGGAGGGGAAAAAAGCGGTCGGGTCTGTAAGAGACTTCTCTCTCTTCTTCGGTCAAGTCCTCTTCGCTCTAGGAGCGTTTGGTGTGGTGAGTTCAATGCATTCGAAATTAAACGATTTAAAAATATTTTGAATTAGGTTAAAAATTAGCGGAAAAGGGCACCATTTTACAAAAGCCAGTGTTAGACATGGCCAAAAAGCGCACTGAAAAAAAATTCACGGCGTTTTTACCAAGGTCCATTGTACCTTTACCATCTCACTTTTGTTACCAATTATTGGTAATTTTACCAAGACAGACTGGTACGCTTACCTAAAAACCGGTATTTTTACTGTTTTGTTTAGGTAAGAATACCACTTTTATTGGTAATCAATTTCCAGGTAACTTTGCCATTTTATCTCGGTAATTCTATCACAGTCGATAAAAAATATTGGCGTTTTTACCAAGGTCCAGTAAAATCACCGAGAGATTTCAATAATTTTACCGAGATTTCTCGGTAAAATAACCAATTTCATAAATGGTAATTTTACCAAGAAAAAACTGGGATCAAATAGAACCCCGAATTCTTGGTAATTTTACCCTTTTCTTCGTAAATACACCGATATTTTTTTTTCAGTGCGAGGCCACGTATCTCCGTTTGCAACGTTGCAGACTTCCTACCGCGCTTTCTTTTTTCCTAAGAAGACTGGTCAAAGTAATTTCTTCAAAACTTATTAATTAGTTCAAGAAAGAAGAACTAGTAAGAACTAGTAATTTCAAGAAAACTTCCGTAATATATCTTCTCCGTTACCAGAATGTTTTGTATTGACATTTTAAGCTATAATTTTTACTAGATTTTCTTTCAAATAAAAAAAATAAAAATAAAATAAAAAAAAACTAGGAGCAGAGATTTGGAAACTGCGCAATTGATGTACGTGGTCTCTTACTTTGGCAAGGAAGCACTGGTCCCTTCAAGAATAATGAACACATACTTGATTTGTTCAAAATAACGTCAATATTTGCGTATTCACTATCTACCTTCTCATCCTTCTTTTTTTTTACCATCAAGACGATCGCTGTTACAAATAAATTAAATAAGTTGATTTTTTAAGGAACTCGATTAAAACAATTGAGCGCTATTGCTCTCCTCGATAATAAGACAGCGCAGCAGTTTGACAGTAATGATTTTTATTTTATGTCGTTACAGGTCGTGCCTTTGAAAAATAAGATGACAAGACCGGCACAATACGGATCGGTCTGCGGTGTAGTTAACGCAGCAACGATCCCAGATATATTTCTCTACATCATCATCGGCGTTTTTGGGTATTTGGCTTACGGAGAAAACACACAAAACCCAATCACTTTGAATATGCCGCAAACTGGAATGTAAGTTATATTTTGACAAATCAATTGATCAAAAACAGGTATATTAACAATCAAATTTCTACAAACATAGGGCAAGGGCATACATTACATCAATAGAATGAGAATGTACCTGTCGGTACTGTGAACTGTTGCTTCCGTGCCAGAAAAAACCCGGATACCGAGTTCCATCTAAATCGCCCAATAAACCACGCGGAGGTATTAATATTGCGCCATTTTGAAATGGTGATAAAAAAAACCAGCGGTTTTAGCCAATTTTTTTTCATGATCTTTCTAACAAGGCATCACAAGACGATGGTTCCTATTTGAAATCCGAAAGTTGCCCCCCCCACCCCCCTTCCTCGGAGGGCGGGGGCGGGAGTAAACAAAAATGTGTATACTTTCATTTGAGAAAGTTTTGTCTAAACCGCGTGTCAATATCTGCAACGTTTTTTGAGGTATTAACATGCAGGTATCCATATTTTTCATCCATCCTGCATGAGTATGCAATTTAAACCCACGATCCCCCCTAAAATTGGTTCTGGATCATTTTAAGGTCCAAAGTGAAAATTTAGCGGAAAAATATGTAGGAATGCATACTGGAAATTGCTCAACTCCTCCCTCCCACCCCATTTTAACCCCCCACCCCCCCCGTCATCTTAGAAACAGCTGAAATTTTTTCCTGAGATATGCGGCAGTATAACATTTAACTTAGCGCAGGTCCCGATGGCTGAATCGAGGGACTAAAAATAGGCGATTTTGGCTCCTTTTTAAAAAAGACTTTTTAATTTCTGAACGTTAGATTGAGGAACACCATTCAAGCTCCACTGAGACAATAGAGAAAAACTGGTATCGTTGCTTGTGCAAAAAATGAAGAAAATAAAATGGGAAGATAACGACTCAGAGATGCCTCTAATTATTTTAAAAATATTTAACTTGAATGATTTCGGATTTCAGCGTTGGCGATTTGATTCGGATTCTGTTAGCGTGCTCAATTTTTACGACCTACCCTCTTTGCAATTACGTTGTGATCGAACAACTCTGGCACAAAAACTTGAGGCTATGGCTTGGTGATGTCAAAAATCCACACCAATGGGAGTACGCATTCCGGACAGTTGTAACGTGCGCAAACGGTTAGTAAAAATAAAAACTATGCACTCACAAAATTCCGTAATTTTTCTCTTTAATTATATTGGTTCTCTCTTCAAAATGTCATGATTTATTGTATTGACCGATGTCAGTTGGACGTATTTCTGCCAAACGGAACGATGTGCATTAAGACATGAGCCCTGAGACCCATACGGATAGGTGCATAACAGGGCTCACGTCATATTGCGCATAGTTCCGTTTGATAGAAACACGTCCAATTAATTGTGAAACGTCTGTTTAAAAGGCAGGCAATAGTCTCTCTTAGGAATTACGATGAAAAATTAAGGTCGAGATACGTGTTTTAAATCAAAGAAAGCTTTTTACTCAAGAATACAATTGGGCTTAAAATAAATTTTAAATAGTATATGTGGTAGTTTTTTGCCAACGTGCGTTAAAAAATCAGCATAAAGCTGAAAATCTCAATACAGAGGGAAGAAGCTCATATGAGCACAATTTTCCCTCAAAGAGATATGCTATTCGATGCAACACTAGTTATACGTCCCAAGTCTCGGGCTGGTTTTCACGACCTCTCGAGCTCGGTAGCAGAAAATTCAGGAGGCTGCACTGCACTGAGGATTGGCCCAACAAGGCCGAACCGAAAAGCGTCTGCAGTTGCCTTCCTGAATGGACGTAACTAATGTTGCACCAAACAGCATCAGGGCCGGATGAAGGGGGTGGCCACATGGGCCGCGGCCCATGGCGGCAAATCTAAGGGGCGGTAAAAATTTGCAATTTTTTAAAGTGTAGGTATAAAGAAAAAAAATCAGATTTATAAAAACAAAATTACAAACGAGAAAAGGCGACCAAATCTCTCATTTCTTGAGAGTATAGTAATTTCTAATTTTGTCGTCTTTTAGTGACACAAGTGACAGCACCCTCAATAATTCGAATTACGAGAGAAACCAAACACGCAATTTGGCCTACAACGGCGCGACTTGGAGAGAAATGATAGCGAGGACTTGAGATGAAAAGGAGAAACCCTCGGCGCGTCGATCGGCATGTTACACATATTAGCGCCTACAATTGCGGCAAACACAGTGCGGTCAGCGTGAAACGGATAGCGCCTACAAGACTGCGTGAATACTTCTCGCATTGCGTCCAACTCGGTGCGGTCTGCGCGGCGCGGCGGTGGAAGTTAAAATCATTGAACCACATTTATGTTTGTTCTCTCATAATTTTTTCGTTCATTTCTTGTGAATGGAGGGCCTTGTCCACACAGAGATAGGTTTACGGAACTTAACTTTCGCGCAAAGTTCCAAAGTTTCGTGAACTTTTGCTGGTAGTGTTGACAGGGCTTTCCCCAAAAAATGTGTTCAACACGAGTAAATGCGTTTTATGCACCCCTCTTATGGCATGTTCTTTTGATGGTTTTTATCGAGTTTCGAAACGAATGAGAAGGGGGCGGCAACATATAGGCGGCCCATGGGCGGGAAGTAGGAGAATCCGGCCCTGAACAGCATATCTCTTTGAGGGAAAATTGTACCCATATGAGATTTTTCCCTGCTCCGTATCGAGATTTTCAGCTTTATGCTGACTTTTTAACGTACGTTGCCAAAAAACTCCAACATACTGGCTTACGACTCGTACGTCCACCGCAATCAGTTTGTACGATTTTTAAGTTCAGAAATACTTAATCCTAGTAAAACACATGTATTTGAGGAAAGAGAGAGGGGGGATTTTAAACGATTTCATTGTTAGCTTTCTGTACTTATGAATGAGATTTGTTCCAGTCCTTTTTTGTATCGTGGTGCCAAGCTTGGAGTTGGTGATGTCCCTCGTGGGATCCCTGATGGTGCCGGCACTTGGTCTCTGGTTCCCGGCCATCATGTACACACTCACGTTTTGGAACGAGTACAGAGGTGTGAAATTCGCTCTCTTCTTACTCACATCCATCGTTCTCGCTTTGACCGGTATGTTCGCCCTTGTTGTATCTCTGAGCACCACTCTCACTGAGATCTACGAAACTGTTCTCTAGTCAAATTGATCTGTGTATTTTTTTTATTCTTGTTGTAAATATAAACCCTTTTTGCTACCTTTTTTTAATCTTAAGATATACCCTGAATTAAAATGAACGCACTGATAGTGGATAGAAATCTATGCAGGATTAATTAAGTCAAAAGGAACTTCGCGCATTGGATTTCTGTTCTCACAATTCCAGTTGATTTAATTCGGTTTCTCATAGTTTTTTTGTCACATTAATACGTCCAAATGTGTAAAAAAATACAAAAGCAACTTGGAAAGTGTCACTGGCTGATTGGGAAAAATCCCAGCAGGTGAGCAGTGAGCCTTAGTTTGCTATTCAGAATTTGAACAAACTGTTTTTCGAATCACAGTCATTTAGCAGCACATTTTAGGCAAATATTGTTTCCATATTACCATGGAAAAATTACTTTGTGGAATCTCTGATAAAATATTATCAAAAGCGTCCAAATGTCTTAGAAAATCTCCAATAATCATCAAATAAGTGTTGCCAGATCGTGTTACTGTCAGTTTTCGTACCTCTTCCTGAAGTTTACGTGTTGGAATAAGCTAATTTCTATGTTAAAAAACAATAATGGACCCTTTGAAAATGCAACAATACTAAATTGATGGTCATTGCGAAGATAATATTAATTCTCTGAGAATCATTTATGATATTTTTCACTTTCACTGGAGAATCTTAAAACAGCAAAACGCTTATCTCCTGCATGGCTCCTTTAGGAAATATCCATCCAGCTGGAAATCCATCCAGAGAAAAAACAAAAACAAAGCAATAAAGCAATATATGAAATAACACCAAGATCATATAAAAAATACTTTTTCTTCTAAAATGGCGGAGGAAACAGAAAAACACATCAAAATCCCTATCCTTCACTCCTTCCAAAAAATTAGAGAATGAAGTAGAGAATAATCAGAATAATAATTTGGTAATAAGTAGGAATAAGTGCGCAGTAGGTAAATACATACTTGTTTTTTATAATTAAGGCGGAGAAAACTAAATGACCCAGGCACACGAACGAAATCACGTCACTGAATGACAATAATATCCGTGGTGAGGTAACGTTTCTCGGCATCACAAAACACCAAGGGGAATAAAAATATTGTATCTCGCATACATCATTGTGGTGCCATGTGGTAACACCGGGAAAAAAATTCTTCATCCTAAGCCATAGAGCACAATAGAATCGCTATGCACTAGAGCGCCGATGAAGTCGCTTTTGGAGGCTGTTATTTCCGGTAATTCTGAGACTAGTGTGCGGCGTCTGGCGATGCCGTATTCGCGAAGTCTCAGCTCCGGCGGAAAACGACTCGCAGCCCACGATTCTCCAATAAGCCACCTTGTTAAAAAAAATCCCGTTTGGTTCAGTGGCGTAGCGTACTTTGCGATATATCGATTGTTATGCCATTTAAACCTACGGTAAAGAATCGATTGTTAAGGTTTTCGCTGCGAACACCCTGTTAATCGATCCTTTTCCATATGTTTAAGAGGCATAACAATCGATATATCGCAAAGCACGCCACGCCACTGGTTTGGTTCACACTTGGTTCACACTTTTGGCGAACAGGAGGCTGGGAATGGACTTTCCCAGGGATTTATTGATTTCAGCAACGTTCTAGTACATAGCCTCTCTAGTCCTAAGCAACCCGAGACCATCATGAACAATCGAATGATTCATCCTTGCTGACTATCTTTTCCGCACAAAGTACATTTGTGGTAATTTTCCCGATTATCATTGCCGCACAAAATCATTTTCGCACAAATAGTTTTCTGTAGTATGTGGCAACGCCGAGAAAAATATGTGGCATATTTAAGAAAAAAGAGGGAACGAGAATGATTTTGTGCGGCAACAATATACCACAAATATGCTTCGTGCGGAGAGGATATTCTGCCTTCATCCTTATTACGATGTTCACTTTCAATCACAGCCTCCAAACTGGACCTACAGAATACGTTTAGAGTCAATTTAGGCGGAGGGCTGAAATTGTGGAATAGATCGATGAAAAAAAAACCTTTCAATTTTATTCATCCTTTTTTCTCTCCAATCGCGAAACCGCCGAGACGGTTCGCGCACGGTGGGTTGCGCCAAAACCGGTTTAGGCAATTTACGTCCATGAATGAAATTTATTAACAGTGGGGAATATATTTCAGAGACTGTTTTCAGTCCCTACACCGGCGTCTATCGTTAGTCTGTGCTAGTGCGTGCTTGTAGACTTTTCCTCTAACGAGGGCTCTTGTATATTTTGCAGACCCAGCAATTGTGAAAATGGAGGTATTTTTAAGGATATTATTTTGAAAATTCCTGTTTTTTATACCGGGAAAATATTTTTACAGAGTGTTTTTTTCAAAGTGTCCAGCCTACTTTTATACTGGTCGATTTTGGCGCCATGCAAAGAGCAAGTTTAAATCGACCTGGAATTTTTTGGTGGAGTTTTCTTGAAATTTTATTGACAACACTATAGGTTTAGTATGATCGATTCAATTTTATTCGAGAGTCGGCACCCCCTCATAGGCAAATCCAGATACTTTGAACAAGAGGGGCGGAAGGGGGGTTTGAGGGGCTCCTCCGAGAAAATTTTCGAAATTTTGAAGCTTCTAAAATGCAGTTTGGGTCGATCCCATCATGAATAATTAATAAATAAGCACACTTCCTTCTTCCTCCCTCCGTCTCTTCCTGCTATCTACCCTCCCTCTTTCGTCTTCATTTTTTCGAGGCAAATGGGCAAATACGTTTTTCTTACGTTTAAATGTGTGTAAAACAATATATTCCGCCCAAAACAGGCTGCTTCAATCAGAATCGATATTTTTAATGGATTAAAATGGATGAAATCCGGTGTTACCAACATGCAAAAATCACCATTGGTTCTGTTTCATCTGAGATGCAAAAATTGTAACTTCATATTAATCACACAATGTGTATAACCTTCTGTGGATAGATGCATCTGAAGTTGTCAAACATACAACTTAGTCATATTGAATATTTCCAGAAGGTTATTGAGTCTATCAAAAGTTTCCAAAAAATGCATGCCCAAAAATGAAGGTAAGTGAAACGTAGGTACATACGCTCTTTCCGACCCCTTTATCCGGAAAATGCAGCTTTTTGTTCTCGCCGTGAGAACAGTGGCGCGCGAGATTTGAATTTCGGCAACTGTGCAATCTTGGCCGAAAACTGTTATGACCATCTGCCTTTGATAAAATCGTACTAATTCAGTGCAAAAAAATTCCTTAAGAATGCAGATTCATGTGCCTTCAGTGAGGTGGATCCTTCTTCATTTTTATCAATAGCAGATGGTCATAAGAGTTTTCGGCAAAGACTGCTGCAGTGGCTTCGAGCAGTAGAATCCACGAAAAAGTTGGAAAAAGATCACTGATTAAACTCAGTCACCTAAAAACATTTTATTAAGACGCAGAGTCTGGGTTTTCGTTAGCATGGGAAACACAAACGTTGTCGTTGGAGACGGTGTTCTGTGCTTTTTGTCCAGACAACAGCTCCACTGAAAATTGCAAGAGTGAGGTAAAATGATGTCGTACTGCGTTGTAGCTCCTGAGTTCTCTTGCGAACGCAGTCAGCTCGGAATATCAAAGGCCCTGATTGGTTAGGAGGATTAGGCCGCAAGAGAGAAAGGAAGCTGAAGCGACGCTATCCCCAATTTCCACAAAATCCCTGAAATCAGTCTCGTCTTACAATTAGCTCACAAGCTATCCTGGCCAGCGGGCCGATTATTGAAACTGATAGACAAAGCTATAGACAAAGACGACAAAAGAGATTTGGAGGGATCCTATTGGCGGAAGCAGGTGGTGGCAATGGACATAGGAGGTAGGTAATGGACTAACTAACGGCAACTCACTATAGACCCGACAGTTAGTCCATCATTTTCTCCCTCAGTCTATGAGAACCAACCCTCGTCAACCAATAAGATCGCTCCATACTCCCTATGTCTTCTTTGTCTATCACTTTGTCCATCAAGTTCAATAATCGCCCCGCAGGCCGCGGATTGGCCCGCCGCGTCGTGATACAAACTAACTCCGCGCGGGAGGCGCGTCCCAAACAACACAAATTGCAATAAATTGCAAATCATATGATACAATTATTGCAATTTTATCGAAGTGTTGTGTATGTTGCCTATCTCCTGATCGAAGGAACAATTATTCTCATTGAAATTTATTGAATTTAACATGGAAATAAGTTGCAACTTATCATATGATAAGTTGCAACTTATTTCCATGTCTGACACGTGGAGCTCATTTTGTTGATTGTTTAAAATCGGCATTTATGGACCATATTATGTAAAAACATTGCAATTCCATGGTAAAATAATTACAATTTCATTGCAATAAATCGCAATTTAATTTCAATATTTGCGTCGCACTGTGCTAATGAGAAATGAGTTTTGAGTAAGTCAGTCTCGATTTGCCTCGCTAGCGATTTTGGCCAGACTGCATATCGGCCTGCCCAATCACGATCCAACGAACTCGTGTGCATTTCGAGCAGTAACTTGTTAACTTTGTCGTTTTTATTCGAAGTCTGGAAAAGAAGAGTTTGACAAAATTTTACTATAAAAGTGTTGGACGAAATTGTCAATTGTCAAAAAGTGTGGTTATTTCGTCATAGTTATACGGTCCTACCTTCCCTTCGCTCTGAGGAGCAGCGAGGCTCCTCGCAATATTCTAAAGGTTTATTCTCTGCAATCGTCCTAACTTTTGAATAATCTTTTTTCAAAAAATGAACTATTGAATTGCTTACGGCGGGTATGCTTTTAGGAATTCAGTTGTGTCAAGGACCTAGATCAGCAGATGGTTCAACTTTAATTAAGAAATTCCATGTGCCGCGCGACCGGCAGAGGTTTTGAAGTGACATAAAATCTCACCTTAGTCCCACTACTTCTCTGCATTACTCTAGTACACCAAATCTGTCAGTATGTTATCAATCAAACGAAAGTTGAAATTGTTAAGAATGTCTACAAGAAATAAGAAACTAATTAACGCCAAAAGGACTGAGTTTTTTTTTAACAGGGGCAGAGTATTTGTTTTAAAAGCATATTTTTTAAAAAATATTTGCGTATAACTTTCCCCTGATTCTGTGCAAAACCTTCAGATTTCCGATACATTGTTTCCCTCTTGACCGGGCCACTTATCACTTGAAATAACAGTGCTTATTTGAGTTGGTACAGTATACAATTTGACGGCATAGGTGCAAAATAAAGGATTAATGAGTGCGAGAGAGATGAGATTGAAGAGACAGATGACAGATGTGAGCTTTCGCATCTGAATTCAAGAGGTATGATAAATTCAATCAACTATTTTGTTATCTGCGGATTTAATACTACTCAACTTTGATTTTCACCTTGATTCATCGAGAGAATTAGAAGACCAAAAATCGAGTCGGCAAGTGTGTCACCCGGTTTTTAGCTCGAGATCCGTTCCGGGTTTCTATACTTTGAGTTTTTTCCACCTGAACTCCTGTTTGATAATTGTGTGTGTTTATATCAGTCTAAGTTGTGCTAACGATATATCGACAACTAAAAACTGATTGGCTCCAGGTGAAATGTATTAAACGTGGAAAATCCTCCAGGTGGAAAAATAGTTTTTGAAAAAACAAGACCACCTCCGTCCAGTTGCCGATTCCGGTAAGAAACGGTCATTTCTTCACTCATTAGTTTAATATTACAGGTGATTTGTCCGTTTAATTTTTTCATACTGGAAGTCAAGAAAGTGAGGGAGAACCTATACTTAAGAGCAACTCAAATGTTTCGAAGTTTTCACCTGGTGGCCTCAACAATACCTGACGTTATTTCCAAACTTTGGGTGTCACGAGGGTCTCTACTTTCAGTAAGCATTCTGGATTTCAGTCAAAGGGATACCTGACACAATACAAAAAGTCATCTTCAGTAGATTATTAGTTTTCCAAAAAGTTCCAGAAATTTGCATTCGGACGCACAGTGAGCTCATAACTACAAAAATCCGGTTTCCAATCTAATAGATCTCGTACTTATCAAACAGGACTTCAGGCTGGAGAAGCGCAGAGCAGCACCCGGGATAGAACGAGAGCTGAAAAGTGCGGGTGACACGCCTGCCGAGTCGATTTTTGGTCACCTAATCCTTTGTTCAATCGATGAACCTGAGTAAAAATCAAAGAAGAGGATTTAAGTGAATGAAAAATGACCGCTCTCGACCGACTGAGCACAGGGGATAATTTCATGAGCGCCGCCGGCCGCGGCGCACTATGGTCCAAAACTCAAGGATAGGAAGAAATAAGTCGGATAATGACTGAAAGATCACGAAAGTTTCGTAATTGCTGTTCTTGTGAGTCACTAATTTCGAATTTGATGTCAAATTGCCGACATTTTAACACCCTGATCTATTAATTGTAGGCAAGTTTATGGCACGCTGCGGCGCGGCGTGCTGCCAGCCCGAAATGCACACTGACGCCTACAAACCTAAAGGGATACTACAAGCATTGCGCAATGCGTGAAGTAGCCCTTTAGGTTTGTAGGCGTCAGTGCGCGTTTCGCGCTGGTAGCACGCCGGCGCGGCTGTTAATTGACTATCGCAACCCCCCCGTTTCAACCAATAAGATCGCCACGATTTCCTTTGTCTCTTTGTCCATCGCTTTGTCTAACTTCAGCAATCAGCCCGTTCCTCTCCTCTATTTCCATGCCTATTTTTTTCCAAGAAGAAATGCTACCTCAATAAAATCCAGTTGAATTACCCCGACAATTTAAAAAGATTTTATGTTTTAGCTGAGTTGGAGTCGTGACAAGATGGGCTACTCGCAAGCGGCTACTGATGAAGATTCAAACAAGAAAAATCCTGAAAATGGTGAGGATTACGAGCCGTACGATCATGAACCCCCCGGTAAAACTGCCTCGTAAGTATTTTCAAAGTGTTAGGACGGTTAAGGGAAGACACGGAGATCTGTTTGTAATAATCGGTAAATAGTTATCGCAGTAAATTTAAGGTCATTTTAGGTTGGTTCAGAGATTTTTGAGTAAAAGGAGTGATTTTTTTTCTTCTTCTTCTTCTTTTAACTGCACGGATTTTATTTTGATGCAAAGATACGTTCAGCTCACAAATGGCTTCAAAGTATACAGAAGAGTAATTTAACTCTTGGAAATTCTATCGACGCTTCATGTAAAATTATGCGTTTTGGCTAACATTAGCTAATTTATATAATTTCAATCACACGTATGCTAATCATAACATCCATAATAAGACACTTTCATATTCAAATAACAAGAGACCGCTAAAAAAAATAATATGTCGTCTCAGCATCTAGGATGCCAAAAATATGTCTGGTTATCCGAAGATGCTGCCTTTACTGCCCCCGCAGTTAATTATACATTCTGTGAATGCAAATGTAACTGCGTGGGCAGTCAAGGCAACAACTTGGGATCACCAGACACATTTTCGACATCCTAGTTGCTAAAGCAGTGTACCATTTTTTTCAGCACGGGATAACGCATGGATCAATCTGAAACGTTGCAACACTCACGTAATTTTTTAAATTTTTAAATGAAACTGTAGGACCATCATTCCTTGAAAATTCACGACATTTTTCCTTTTTACGTAGATGAAAACAACCACAACTTTGAAACAACGAAACTGTTTCCCTTTTTTGTTGTGCATAATCCTGCAATAACTGCGCATAATCGTCGATAACGGATTGAATATATATAATCTTTGACCATTCTAGTTATTTATGATCTGATTTTGATTTTTTAGCTTGATACTTATATGTGTAAAATATCAAATAAATGGATATAAATCACATTTTACCCATGGGCATTAGCCAGAGATTACTGAAATAGAGTCACAAACAATGTATCAAGTACGAAATAACTATTTTTTTGCTAATTCAACAGGTACTTTGAGGCTCTGCTCATTTTGATAAAAGCCAGTGTAGGGACTGGCGTCCTGGGCATGCCAAGGGCTTTTTACAACGCGGGATATATTCTTGGATTTATGGGAACCGTTTTTGCTGGAATTTTAAGCACAGTCACCGTTCATTTGATCGTAAGTTCGTAGAAATGTATTATTACAAGAATTAGGTGTTTCATTGAACGCTGAGGCATATTGACGGTGGAACTACCAAACCACGTACTCGTATCTCGTTTGCTGTGTTAAAAAATCTCTGCTTTAGTTGAATTTCTTTGAGGAGGACAAATAAATATCACATTTTGAATGTTTCCACAGAGTTTTATTCGCACAGAGAAGAAACAATAGCAGTGACTTTCAACACAATGTGCTGATGAAGCGTGCTCGTGTATATCAACATGAGTAGTTTTCATTTACAGAGATTTTATTGTAAGGAAGTAGAAAATGAAGGGAATGCGCGATCTACGACAACTCTGCCTTGCTAAGGAATAACGCCATACGATCATTTTGAATGCCACAAAATTTTCCCTGAAAAAACAAGTATTTTGGAGGAAAATTCTGCATGTTTTTCCTTGAAATTTTCAGATGTTGTAGATTGCATCGCGAACCCAACTATCTGAAAAATTGGTAAAAAAATATTTTCAACTTTCTCAATAAAGTCGTATTTCATCAACTAATGTTGGGCAACTTCTAAAGGTTCATTCGGCGTTTTTCCTTAGCCCGGGAGCTGATGTCAAATTGTCCATACGAAGGTATACCAAAAAGTAAGTTCCTCTATTTTATTTTTCAGAAATTATCGTAGATGAAGCTGTGAAAACGATTTTGTAAACCATACCCTCAGCTTCAAAACGAGCGAAAGTTTTTAAAACTTGGTCAACGTGTTGCTAACATTACTAACTTTTCCTGAGCGCATCATCCTCTCTCGGCGCGGGTCTTTTTATGTCCACTCCTGAGTAAGCGCTTTGAAGGTAAATGCTCGTCGCTCTTCTCATAAGCGGAGATCTCCGATACCTGCGTTATTGCTAATGTGCATGCCTCTTGGTGTTGGCACGATACATTTCCTGATAAAAATAAGATTGCCCAAGCCATCATGAATGGAACATTCGCTTGCATCTTTGTTGCAATCAAATCAGGGTGTTTACATGTGGTCATTAATCATGAATTTACAAGTGTCTAATGTTTCTGATGGCTCTGTGTTCAACAAAGAAAAGTGGAAGTAAGCATTTCCAAACATTACCAACTTTAAAACTGATTATTTTTGCGTGCGGGAACATGAAATGCATCACAGCTACGCTCACGAATCGGAGACACAGAGACATCGAAAATTCGGACCCGCGGAGAGAGGGTGGTGGGCTCAGAAAAAGTTAGCTATCTCAAATGTGTGGACCAAATTTTAAAAACTTCAACTTATTCCGAATTATACTATTTTACCGAAATATTACTTTATGTGGTATACTTTTTGAGGAATAAAATAGGGAAACCTACCTTTGGGGTATACACTCAGGGATTTTTTTAAAAGATCGAATCGATTCTGGCACGCTGATCTTTTGACAGGATTGATTCTCTTCCTTTTGAAGCGGATTTAATGAATCAGTTATTTTCAATAAATTTTGCGTTTCAATAAGATAATTTGGCTTATGATTTGGGGGAGAGGAAGGCACTCACGATTCATACCAAATATTCCTTTCTTTCTCACGAGAGATCTCAAACTGTCAAACTCTCTCGATTCGAAAGAGATTACATTGGATCGTCTTATGATAATTTGAGTATACCTGATTGGTTAGTATTGAAATTTTAGCTTGGCAGAAAAAACATATTAGTCTCCAGCCAGATTAGCCTACAAACGACTTTTTAACACTCTAAATTCTCTCCTCTTGCGATGATTTCATTTCATGGTCGTTGTGGTTGAATCTTTAAAAGTTACCATCAATTTACTGGGTGGATGCACATTACTATTATTCTTCATTTATTTTCAGTCAGCTAGTGAACATGAACTATGCAGACGGAAACGAATCCCACAAATGAGTTACCCAGAAACTGTAGAAGCCGCATTTGAACATGGCCCTGGGAATTCTAAACGGTTTAAAAAAACGGCAAGGTATAAGATTTTTCAATCAAAATATTCATCAGGTTCAGCTCAAAGTGTTGATGGCCTAAAAGTAATCCGCCGTTGTAAAACTCCGCTTACATAATTTTAAAAAGAACGTTTGAAAAATGTTGTCGGAAGTCATGGGTCATGTGCGGATTCCTATGCCCCTGTGATTGACCTAGGTACTAAACCACGAATGAGGTGTTGTAAATTCTCCATTGAATACTCACCAATCACTGTTGGAAAATGATCACCTTGATGTGGTGAATTTTTATGCGTGTGGCTAGCGTACTATTAATCAAATTCGAGATTTCCCTGAAAGAAATAAAAAAAATGTGCCAGCACACTTTGTTTTCAGTCGTGAAACATTGCATTCGAGACGGAATACTGATAAAATTAACTAAAAAAGCAAGATCTAAGCAGAATTTCGGTCGAGACTCTGAGAGGGAGAGACTGTTTTCCTTTCAACGTTACTTTTTGTTCTTCTTAATATTTGACCACAAGATCTAATTTTTATCCTACCATAATTTTATTAATTTCAGAGGAGTAAATCTACGTTTTACTTAGTTTAAGTGAGGGAGACTTCGCTTGCTAAACGTCCGTAGGAACTTGATGCCCTCAAGCTAATCACTAAAAATGCGACTATTTTGTCACGGAAGATGATTTTTTGCCAAATCGGCAAAATGAAGGCGGTCAACCGAACAAAGTGCCATTAAGCGTGATTTTTAAAGAAAAACAAAGTCTTGTCCGCCCTCATTTATGCGAATAGACAAAAGCAGATCATACGCGTCGAAAAAGTTGTATCCTCAGATTTAATTAAAATAAAATTAAAAGTAATGAAAATAATTGAGTCTCTGACCATACTTAACTCCGATGTGTTCCCTCTGATGATGGCGCAAGCCGGAAAGCCTCAGGGATGAAATAAATAATAAAAAAAAATCGCAGCATAATGGTCAGAGATTAAATTATTTTCATTACTTTTAATTTTATTTTTATTTCTTTTCATATTTGCCGCTTCTCCAAGCATGTTTAAATATCAGATGTAATTTGATCTGCAATAGAAAATAAGGGCTCATTGAGATGCAAATACTCGAACCATACAACAGAGACTTTGAAACGGTTCCAGTTTAGTTTCATCTTCTGAGGTCTATTTCAAGTATTACTGATGGTGAATCATCACAATTAATGATCCTTCATATGTTCTTTTATATGCCATCATCAGTTCAAGTCGACTTTTTTTCTAAGCTGATACAATTGAACGTATCTACATGCATGTACTTCATTAATACTTATGAGCAATCAAATGCTCGAAACTTACCCCTAGGTTAGAAAGCACGAAATTAACACGGTTTTATGTGCGTTTTTATTTTCAGGATAATATGTCAATTGGCTTTAGTGATGCTGGAGTTTGGCGCAGACTGCGCCTATGCGATATTCATAGCTGATAATATCAAAGAGGTTGGTTGTCAAGCCGTTTTTAAGTACTCCTTGCAAATTTAAGGGTCATTCAAATGGACTGCATTTTGCAATTTGGAACTATAAATTCTGGCTCTTCCGGAAAAATACGTATGTGCATAGGGAAACTAATGGCACATACGTTGTTTTTCAACCGGGCCGAAATTTATAGTTCCAAATTGCAAAATGCAGTCCACATGATCATGTATAGAAAAGAAGCTTTGTAAATTTCCAAAGGTACGTAGCCCAACCTCCAAAGGATGCCTCTCGCCCGCAAAAGGTTTTTTTCTGGGTCATATTTCAAACGTTTAAACAAGCGGGCTCATTACTTTCCTTTACCGTAAAAGTCATCAAATTTATCTATGTAAATTTCTAGGACGAGCCATAAAAAATAAAAATTATGGGTATCGGAGAGGTTATGATGATAATGTAGCGAGTCTTATTTTGTTCTGAAGGGCCTGTCTTTTTAGTAAACACTGAAAATGCTTTCAAATAAAGTCACTCTCGCTGAATTTACGATTAACTTTACGTATTACTTATAAATTACAATGCAATTATGAATGCTTCCTTATAAATAACTGATAAATTTCAGATTTGTGACCACATCTTCTCACCGGCTCCTGTGCGATTTTACCTGTTGTGCTTACTCGGGCCTTTGATCTTGATGTGTTGGATCAGGAATTTAAAGTTCCTGGCGCCAGGGTCAACCTTAGGGACTGGCTGCGCAATAGGGTGCGTGGGGTTTGTATTTTATTTCGTATTCTCGCAGCCGATTACGCTCGAGGGGAGAAAAGCAGCCGGGTCACTCACGGACTTCTCGCTTTTCTTCGGCCAAGTTCTCTTCGCATTTGGAGCCTACGGAATGGTGAGTGTCAAGGAAATCTCAAATAACATCTTTATAATAGTCAGGGCCGGATTACCTACTTGCCGCCCCCTTCTCATTCGTATTGAAACATCGATACAAACCATCAAGTGAACGTGTCGGAGGAGGAGGGGTGCATAAGACGCGTTTACTCGTGTTGGGAACTTTTTGGTGAAAGCCCTGTCAACAATAGCAAAAATTCATGGAACTTTGGTGGGTGAAAGTTAAATTGATACCTATCTTTGTGTGGGCAAGGCCTTTCATTTACAAGAAATAAACGAAAAAAATTGAGAAAACAGAAACATGCATGTGTTTTAATAATTTTAATTTCCGCCTCTGCGCCAAGCGCACTGTGCTTGGCGCAATGCGTGAAGTATCCCGACAGTCTTGTAGGCGCTAGGTGTTTCACGCCGACCGTTGCTGACCGCTCTGTTTTTGACGCAATGCGTGAAGTATTCATGCAGTCTTGTAGGCGCTATGCGTTTCACGCCAACCGCTGCTGACCGCACAACGTTTGACGCAATGCGTGAAGTATTCATGGAGTCCTGTAGGCGCTAAGATGTGCTTCATGCTGACCGGCACGCCGAGGGCTTTTCCTTTTCATCTCAAGTCCCCGTCATCATTGCTCTCTGCGCCGCGCCGCTCCAAGCCCAATTGACTTGGAGTGGTACAATTTTCCTAAATCATAAAATTGCCCTGAGTTGATAAAGATCTAATTTCATAAGTTATGTGTAGGATATCTAATGTTGTATGTTGATCCCGGGTTTTAAACTGACTTAACCAGGTAACAGTGTAAAAATCAACTTTTAATTGCAGGTTGTTTCGTTAAAGAATAGAATGAGGAGGCCCGCCAGTTTTGGATCTCCCTTAGGTGTTTTAAACGTGGCAATGGTCCCAAATGTGGTACTCTATGTTGTCATGGGCCTCTTTGGTTACCTGGCATACGGAACCCAAACTAAAAGCTCCATCACATTGAACCTATCGCAGACAGGATTGTAAGTAATGGAGGTTACTTAAAGAATTTTAAGTGCACTTCAAGCACTATAATTACTTGAATGAGAAGTACCCAAATGGAGATGCTTCAATTTTAATGTCCTCGTTTTACAGAAACTTCGATTTATTGCTGGTTTTAGTCCTTTATGAGGACTTTTCTTGAAAAATAAGAAAGCTGGTCCGTACACCAATCATTAAACATGATTCAAATGAAGATTAAGCATGAATAACAGACACAGTTAGTCCTTATTATCCGGCAACAGACGCCAAAAATGATAAAAATTGACTTAATAGATTTCTAGACCGTGATAAAACATAAAATTTAAGGTGAGAGAGCTCATATACCGTCACCTTACGGCCAATGTATCCCAAGAGTCATACGACGTGTCCAATTTCCACCGCCATTTTATTTTTAACAGAGGAATTTTGCACGAAGCTGTCCGAAAATTTCACTGAATTTTCTTTGTGCTGCCGATAAAATTCAGTGAAATTTTCAAACAGAACTGACCAGCGATTGCTCTGTAAAAAAATAAAATAGCGACGGGAATTTTGAGACGTTACATAATGCTTGTGATACCTTGGCCGGTGGGTGACGATACATGGTTATGATACTTGTAGTGAAATTAAAATTTAGGAAAATCAAGTTATCTAATATTTTTAATTTTTAATGTACTCAAATTGAATAATGCTTTTCTTTCCTTTTTTTCTAGCATCGGAGATTTGATTCGGATACTGATGGCTGGATCCATTTTTACAACGTACCCGCTCTGTAATTACATAGTTATCGAGCAACTTTGGCATAAAAATCTGGCATTGAAATTTAAAGACAGCAACCGTCTGGTTTTCTGGGAGTATGTCTTTCGAACGGCTGTAACTTGTGCAAACAGTAAGTTTTATTCCTCAAAACCTTGTACTCTCAGAGGCTAAAATTCTTTGAGGATGGTTGTCGATTTCAAAAGTTTAATTTTCATTATTTTGTTATTCCCAAAATTGGTATCCTGATCATTTAAANACAGAATGCCTCTAAATTAGCATGTTCAATATGTTTCAGTCGCCTGCTGTATTGCAGTACCAAATTTGGAGTTAATCATGGCACTATCGGGATCATTGATGGTGCCTACTCTTGGTGTATGGTTGCCTAGCATCACACACACCCTCACATTTTGGAACAAATACAAAGGAATCAAATTTGCATTTTTCCTCTCAAGAACCGTCATCTTAATGCTCGTAGGTTTATTTGCGTCCGTGGTTTCTCTCAGCACAACCGTCCGAGAAATTTACGGAACTGCTTTCTAGTCCTCAACTCACTCAGATCTGTGATTTTTAATACTTAAAATATTTTGTATCAATGTTGTAAAAATATACTGTACTTAGTTTTTTTTTACAAACCGGCTTTGCTTAATTTTCCCCTTTATAAGATGTTCCTCAACTTGTGTAAAAACTTGCAATTTTATCATTTTGGCAGCTGAAAATGTTTGATGTAAGAAGAAAAATGGCAGAAAAAAAGAAGCGAAGTAAATTGATCATTTTTTGTGGGTTTCCGCTTGTGACAGAGGGATACAAAAGAGCTGTATTTTAAATCTTCAATTTTGGACCTCTACTTTTATGGCTTACAATTTTACTACAAGTGTATTGTATTAAAAATGAAAAGACCATTTTGAAAAATATGAAGAAATGCTCTCGATAAAAATACTCAACTCGTGGCAACGTCGAGACACTCACTCATGAGATGTCACACTAATAAGATGTTAATGCTGCATATACGAACAATTGAAGGCGTTTTGGCTGCGCATTCTTCACAACGAGGCTCATTGCTCATTCCGCCATGAGGCCTTTGGATACTCAAATGAGAAAGGCTTCGGCAAAGGGCTCTAACTATCCCTCCTAAAGATTCTCAACACCATAAATCTCGTAATTAGTTTATTGGCACCAATACACAGAGAAGTATAACTTGTGAAGTGCGGCATGAAATGACAGTAAAAATTTAAGTTCATTTACTCGCAGATTTGTTGTAATTTTTCTCTTTAAATTTGTTCTCTCTTTAAGATATTTTAATTTCTTTTATTGGCCAATTTAATTGAATTTTGAAACGCTTATTTGGAAAATAGGCTAGCTGCACTTACAAATCACAAAAGAAGAAAAAAAAAATAACAAACTCCTTCCCTCTGTTTTTCTTTAAAAATGGCGGAAGAAAAAGAAAAACACACCAAAAGACTCTCCTTCCACCCCTCCAAAAAATGAAAGGATGTATAAGACTAGGTAAGTAAATACTTGCATTTTCAAATGAAAGCTGAGCAGACTAAATGACCCACACAAAAGCACGTTACTGAATGACAACATCCGTGGTGTGGTAACGTTTCTCGACATCGCTGGACACCACGTGGAAAAAAATATTAAGTCTCTCATGCATCATTGTCGTGTCATGTTCTACCGTACTGAGGAAAAACGCCGTAAGAGCCCTCAGATGTAGCCATATCTCCTTCCATAAAAAAATGAATTTACTGGACAAATTCTGTATACAGTAGATATCGGTTAATACGACATTCAAGGGGTCACGGGAACTCGTCGTATTAGCCGATATGTCGTAATAACCGTTGTCGTATTAACTTATGGAGTTTCGCCGGGGAAAACGAAATCCGTCGTATTAGCCGATATGTCGTATTAACCGATGTCGTATTAACCGATATCTACTGTACTTTTCTTCCAATTTCTCAGTCAATTTTGTTCGCGCTTTAATCTAAAACATCTGAAAATTTCAATGGAAAATAAACATAACTTTCTCCATCGGTGAACATTTTACCGGATATGATTTGGCAACGTCTGAAAGCTCATACGGCGTTTTTCCTTAGTACGGCAGTGTAGTAACACCGGGAAAAATCTTTCATCCTGAGCAGCGCGAGACCATCATGAACAATTGGATGATTTATCCTCATGTTATGTATGATATTCAACTTCAATCACAGCCTTAAGACTAGATCTAGATGAAACGTTTGATGTGAATTAAACAGAGGACTTAAAGTGTAAAAGAGCAGAGATCAATGAAAAAACCCTCTTGCAATTTCTCCTTTTAATTTTCTCCATTCGCGGAACCACGGAGACGGTTGGCGCACGGTACGTTGTGCCAAAACCGGTTTCGGCAGTAAACCGTTCAATCATGAAATTTAACAACAGTGGGGGAATTTGTTTCAGAGACTGTTTTTATTTTCTACTCCGGCGTCTGCAGTTAGTTTGTGCTTGTGCGTGCTTGTAGCCTATTCTTCCAACGAAGGCTTTTGTTATATTTTGCAGACCCAGCAATTGCGAAAATGGAGGTATATTTTAGGAATTTATTCTGACAACTGCCCTTTTTTCATTTACCGGCAAAGTACTGTTACAATGTGTTGTTTTCAAAGCGTCCCGTTTACCTTTTTATTTCCAAATTTTTGCGTTAATCAAGGAGCAAGGATGAATCTATCTGCAGTTTTTTTGTGGAGTTTTCTTGAATATTGACCGCACTATACTATAAGTATGGTTGATTTGACAATATTTGAGAGTTGGCATACAAAACAGAATGTGAAATTTGGTTGAATGTGTTCTTATTTTTCTCTGTATGTAGTTAAATCAATTATGCACTGAAAGGGCAGACAAAATCGATTCTAACATAAGCAGGGTTTCGTACCTCTTAAAAAATTTCTCCCCCTCCCCTTCCAGGATAAATGATTTATCATACTCCTCCTCTGCGAATGAATTTAATGCAGGTCTTGCAAAATCAAATTAATAGATAAAACTTGATTCCTTCTTTGGACTTCGTTTAAATAAATTTCAACTTGATATTTTAATATTGTTTATGGATCAATTCCACGTTAAAACCCTGGAACGTTGTCAATCTTTGTGAGTTAAGGTCCCGACTGTTGCCAACATTCAGGAAAAATAGTGATTTCACCACACAATTGGCATTGCGCTGCTTTGACTGGGACTCTTTCGGGAAATTAAACTAAAAAGAAAGAAAGAAAAAGATTGTCCCAACCCACCAGTTTTGGTGGTGAATCCTGGGACATTTTTTACGGCAGATTTGCCTGAGGCAATGCAATGTGTCGTTAAATTCGGGAGCCTCAACCTTGAATTTTTAACTTGCGCGCGCGGTCTTATCAAAATCGCATGATGGGTGCAAGATGTTCGAATCGTTGCGCCAGACATTTTTATGATGTATGATAGTTCTGGATTAAGATAGTGACATCTTAACCGACTTGATGTTGGGGGACTGTCGCGGAGAGGGGGGAGGAGGGATACAGATCAGTACGACACTCCCACTTGGTGCTCACTTCAGAGCGTTGTTTACAATTTTACATCGTGTATTCCGTGTGTTGTGGCTGACATCTTGACCAAACGGTAACTTTAGACATGAAAACCAAGTAACCTAATTATTAATATTTTTTTTCAAAATTATTTAGCAGTCAAAAGTGCAGGTCCAATACTCTGTATAAACATGACAAAAATTATATTAGAGATTACTACAATTCACCTGCCTACATGAAAATCAATAAAAATACTACGGCAGATTAAAACAGATTAGATATTAAAACAAAAAGACAAAATTTGTTCCGAGTCGGCAATATTATTAGGAAAAAAGACATAACGAAAGTTACGCCAAAAAAACCCATGTGAAGACAATTTGATAAGAAAAATACTGACAATGAGCTTCAACCTATTTAACCCTAGGAATAAGCAACGTTTATAACACAATAATTTATAAGACCGATTTGGAGTGCACCACGTACTGACCCTCGTTTCATAGAGTGTTATAGATAACGTACTGTCCGTGAACAGGTGTAAAAATGTATAATCATCGGCGAGGTCTTAGTTGATTTAGTCCAACACTCAAAGAAGTTTTTATGTTTCAGCTGGGTTGCAATCGTGGCAAGATGGGCTTCAATAAAACAACGGACTCGCAGGCAGCCTTGGATGTAGATTTGAATGAGAAAAATCCAGAAATTGGTGAGAATTACGAGCCGTACAATCATGAACCAGCCGGTAAAACTGCCTCGTAAGTATTTTTAATTATCTCAGGGCAGTTGCACTGCCCCCGTGCATGCAAAGGACGTTTTATAACTATCAATGCACTTTTCACCCTTTTCAACGCATAAAGCGTCTTAGGAGCTTTCGAGTGAAAGAAAAGATTGCTCTCTCTTTATTCATTTTTTTTCTTTTGTTTTTTTCTGTGGAAAACTGGATGGATTTTATTTTGATGCAAAGATACAGTCGTTTTGCACGTGTCTCCAAAGTATTCAGGAGATTAATTTAATTCTTGGAAAATTGTATCGACGCTTTATGACAGTGTATGCGTTTTAGGGAGCATGGGCTAATTTAAATACATTCAATTTTACATATTTGTATAATCAAAATCAGCGAACATTGTAACACAATGTCTGACAGGTAGGAGTACTGAATATATTGGAATTCGGAAAGCTTGATTGTTTGCTTCGAAAAGCTTCGGTCTAAGTTTGTTAATAAAATGTAAGTTTTTTAAAGAAATTTTACATTATTTCTAGCACTCGGCTACACTCCAAATTCCAATATTTGTATAAATGCACATAATGATACTTAACTCACTCCAGCTATGATATAGAATCATAAGAGGAAAAAGTGAAGCATGTGGAGGGGGGTGCATAAGCTAAGCAACGACTAAGATAGATAAACAAATAGATGCAAGTCATATCCATGGCCAAAGTGCGAAACCGCGTATCTCCATATGCGATGAGGTAGACTTCCTGTCGTACCTTATTTTATCTTTAAAACACTAGCCAAGGTATTTTCTTGAAAACTTCCTTTATTTTTCTTCTCTTTTAGCAGAATATCCAGTAAAAAAATTCAAGCAACACAGTTGCCTTCTTTCTCATCAAATATCAGTAAAATAATAGTGGCAATTTTAACAATTTGCAATGAAGTTACATTGTTTCCCTTTTAGGTCAAGGAAATTTTACCTGTTGTAACTAATCACGAGTTTTAAATAAAGTAAAAACTGTGTATAAAGTACAAAATTACCAAATATCTCAATAATTCAACAGGTACATCGAGGCTCTGCTCATTTTGATAAAAGCCAGTGTTGGGACTGGCGTCTTGGGCATGCCAAGAGCTTTTTACAACGCGGGATATATTCTTGGAACCATGGGCACCGTTTTTGCTGGAATTTTAACCACCGTCACCGTTCATTTGATCGTAAGTTTTTAGAAATGTTTCATCGCTAGAATTAGGGATTTCATTGAATGCTGAAGAATATCGACTCTGAATGAAACTACCAGACCACGTATCTCATTTGCGGGTGTTTCAAAATCTTCGCTCTCATTTTTTTTTTCTTTTGAAGGACGACAAATAAATATCATATTTTGCAGTTTTACAGAGTTTCCTTGACAAAGTGAAGACATATTTGGGAGTTTTCAAGAATTGATGTTCAGTAGTTTTCCATTCAAAAAAGAAATTATGATAATGAGTCTGCAACGTCGCAAGTCGAAATAAGTTAGTTAGTTAGTTATTATAATTTTAAGACATTCAGCGACTCAGGCTATTAACGTCTTTACAGATAATTTTGAAAATAGGAGTATAAACGAAAATTTAGATTTTTAAATTAAGAGAGGTGAAGAGTTTTAGAATTTTGGTGGTAATATTAGGTTCATCGCATGTAAGAGGGTTTGTATTTCTGTTGATTGTAGGGGAGTAGATCTGTGATTGGAGATATCGGAGGGAAGAGCAGTCCATAAGTATGTGTTTGATGGTTAGAGGTGATGAATTGCAGAAGTGGCAGATGGGTTGGTTTTCTTTAGATATGATATGATTGTGAGTGAAAAAAAGTGTGACCTATCCTGAGACGCGCAATTTGGACTTCACATGATCTTGATTTGTGGTTAGATGTTCTTGGATATGGCATGGGGGCTCTACGGAGACGATTCTGTTCACTTGTGCTCCATTCTTGTTCCCACGATTTTGTGATAAGTTCGCACATACTGGTCTAATGGTTATAACGTCGATATACGGCAAAACTTTTCTCCATTCCTTGCTGTGCCTTCTTAACAGTAGGGTGGCAGTTCATCGTATTGATACTTATAATTCTTAAAATTCTTACGATTTATTCATTTTAATTTTTGGATCATATCTTAAGTGCTTGTGATTCTGTGAGTGCTGCCATAAAGACACTTAAAAATGTTCTTTAAATAAAATTGAATTTGTATGAAGTTTTTGGTTTTCATCAATTTACACCATTGCTTGGGCTTCTATTATCGTATTATAACACTGAAAATTAAAATTTTCAGTCAGATTAGTCTACAAACGACGATTGAAAATTTTAAATTCGCTCCTCTTTTCAATGATTTCATTTCACGGTCGTTGTCGGTGAACATTTCAAAGTCTTCATCACTTTACTGATTATGAGTGAATTCATATTGTTATCATCTTTTTCAGTCAAACAGTGAACATGAACTATGTAGACGGAAACGAATTCCACAAATGACCTATCCGGAAACCGTGGAAGCCGCATTTGAATATGGCCCTGGAAATTCTAGACGATTTAAAAATACTGCAAGGTAACATTGTTTAATCAAATATTTAACATAGGCCCAGCTCAAAGCATTGATGAACTAAAGGTCATCTGCTGTTGTAAAACCCCGCTGACACACTTGTAAAAAAAGAACGTTTGAACATTTTTTATAGAAGTCATGAGTTCATGTGGATTTTACGAGTTTTATGTCCCTGTCTTTGACCTAGGTTCAAAATCACGAATGAAACGTTGTGAGTTCTCCATTAAATATTTGCCACTCATTTTTTGAAAAAGTTCTAGTTAGTGTGGCAAATAGGTATATGCATGGCGTGCTGTAAATCATTCTTGAGATTTCTCTAAAACTAATCAAAACGTCTACCTTCACACTTATTGTCATTTGCGAAATACCGCAGTTGAGACGGCGGCACACACTGGATCGAGTCAATCAGAGAGGTCGTACATGACATGTTTAAATAAAGCTGCAATTTTTAATGTTTAATTCGTCACATTTTAAATTTTGAGGGATGCAATTTTAAGACAATTTGACGAGGAAACCAATGGAATTACTTTTAGAACCTCAACATTTTATATGAACGGAGTTATGAGGTCTTAAAGTTTCCAAATTTTGTCCGACCTCCCCTATTGACTCGGTCCACTGTGCGGCACCATGATGAAATTAACTATAGAGGCAGGATTTTATGAGAACGTCGTCTAAAATCGCCTGCGACTGTATTTCCTGTAGTTTTACATTGCATCCTCCCTAATATTTGAGTACAATATCTTACTTTCACCTCAACTTTAAAAGGCAATTCAACTATTTTGACACGTAAGACCTTCTTTTTCTCAATCGACAAAATAGAGGCGGTCAACCCGTAAAGCGTGATTTCAAAAGAGGAACAAAGCCTTGTCCGCCTTCATTTATGAGATAGGTAAAAACAGATCCTACGCGTCCAAAAAGTTGTATCCCTAGAAATTGATTTGCAACAGATATCAACGACTTTATGATATGTAAAATTTGAATCGTACTTACATACCGTGAAAAGTTTCTAGTTTTATCTTTTAAAGACTATTTTAAGTATAAATGATGGTGAAATACCATAATGATTCTTCTGATTTTTTTCATGGCATTATCACTGCAAATCGAACGGGATTTTTTAAGCGGATGGAGATGGACGCACCTAAATGCATGCTTTTCATAATGACTTTATGTGTAATGAAATTTACCATTCTCTATACTTACCCCTAGGGTAAATGAGAAAGAAATTCACATGGTTGCGTTTTAATTTTCAGGATAATATGTTATTCAGCTTTAGTGCTGCTAGAGTTTGGCGCAGACTGCGCTTATGCGATATTCATAGCTGATAATATCAAAGAGGTTGGTTGTCAAGCTGTTTTCATTTACTCCTTGCAGATTTAAGGGTCATTCAAATGATCATGCATGGAAGAGAAGCTTTGAGAATGACTAGGGGTATGCGACCAAAACCCCAAAGGATGCCTAGCGCCCTCAAAGGGCCGTCTTCTGGGTCATATTTCACACACTTAAACAAAACTGGCTCATTACCTTTCTTTTCTGCAAAAGTCATGAAATTCATTTCAGTAAATTGTTAAGAGGAGCCATTACCAAAAAAGAAGTATGGGAGTCAGAGAGGTACTGATGATATAATGTAGCACGTCTTGTTTTGTTCTGGGGGCCCTATGTTTTAAAAGTAAACTCTAATAATATTGATGTCATTACTGCTGCGGTCGCTTTATACCCTCCACAGGGTGTGAATAGTGGTGCATAGCACTAAAATGATGGCGGAATAATGATGCAGAGGAACTGAAGTCTCATTGAATAGGGTTCAATATGAACTCAATGATGAGACACCCGATCGAATTACAGAACAGCATGCTTGAGATTAGAGTACATCTTCAGAACGACGAACATACAATGTATGTTCAATCTGCACGTTGCCTCACCAGCTAAAGTCCTCATGATTTGTTTTATGACTACCTATTCTTGAGTGCTTACTTTCTTTGATGTAATTGAAGGGTTTAATACTTGAAAAGCGCGTATAGATATTTTGATTATTTGAGAAAATTCAGCTCGCCTGAAAAGTTATCTGGAAAAAGTTGATAATGGAGATATTACGTCTCATTTACCTTATTTTTCCCTTATTCTACTCCATTACTTAGATTATTTCATTGGAATTACACCACCACTACTACTACCTTCTCCTTTTATTTTTGAAAGGAAGCGCTTATTTGGATGAAATATTTTTTGAAGAAAAAGATAAATTAATTTAATTAAAAGGGCCGTCTCGAACTTACGTAACGCTAAATTTGCGGTTTTTTGACACATCTCACTCCCAGTAACAATCCGTACTGCTATTCTAGACTCACCTAAAAAAAGTACGTAACGCTTGCCAGCCCCCCTATAATCTCGATTAAAAGTAATCGAATTTTCATCGTACATTCATTGAATGGATTGGCATTTCCATTACAGGAGGAAAAGTGAAAGTATTGCGGAGAATATTTCCGGAGTTCTTTAAAACTTCTTCTTGCAGTACAATAACTCGAAAAAAATTACTTTAACTCGTTGCGTAACGCTTCGCTCTATTACCCCCCCCCCCCCCTTGGAGCATTACGTATTTTAGAGACGGCCTCAAAGGGGTGAACTACTGATTTTGAGGATACTGTTAGAAATGAAACCAGCCTAGTATAGTCAGGCGAAAATAATAAATTAAACAGAAAGATTATTCTTTTTAACACACATTGAAAACCAAGCTATCGGCAAATATGGGGTGCGTTTTGCTCATTCAAACAAACTCATTTTCCATGAACATACAAAAATCTTCCCTATATATATTTCAGATATGTGACCACATCTTCTCTCCAGCTCCTGTGCGATTTTACCTGTTGTGCTTACTCGGGCCTTTGATCTTGATGTGTTGGATCAGAAATTTGAAGTTCCTGGCGCCAGGGTCGACTTTAGGAACTGGCTGCGCAATAGGGTGCGTGGGGGTTGTATTTTATTTCATTTTCTCGCAGCCCATCACGCTCGAGGGGAGAAAAGCGGCCGGATCACTAAAGGACTTTGCGCTTTTCTTTGGGCAAGTTCTCTTCGCATTTGGAGCTTTCGGAATGGTGAGTGTCAAGGAAATCTCAAAAAGTACTTTTTTTCCTTCACACAAGACCACAATAGCTGTTTCTAAAGTCACTCAAGCACAAAATAAAATATACACTAATTTCTATCCAGGCTCGAGTAAATTTGGCAGCATTGTAAATGGTCGAGAATAGTTTTAAGGGCTATAAACAATTATTGTACATTATTATCTAAAGTTGTGAGCTATATTAGCTTCCTCAACTTCGGTATACTTGTTTTGAGGTTGATGAAAAGCTGTCAAATGCCATCATTTTGTTGCGCGCAGCGCCTCAGCTGCGCTGTGACCCACCTTACCCCCACTCTTAAGGCAAAAGTGAAATTTTCTCGTTCAAAACAGGCCTCTGGATTTCTTCCCAGGAGATTGTCAGGTGTGAAATCATTTGGGCGTATTTCAAAGCCAAAAAACGCGGTTCTGCGGATCGGCCCATTTTCTACCCATTTAAATCAATGTGATTTTATCCGAAATTTTCATAGCTTCAGGGAAAAGTACACACTTCAAATGTTAGAACTTTAGAATTATCTTTTGATGGACAAAAATGAATGGGGAGGAGCCCAGGGGACAAGCTTTTGAGATATAGTCACCTTAAAACGGAAGATCCTACTACATGACCTCAGTGGCGGGTCCAGAAATTTGGCAACACTGGATTTCCTCCACTTAAACCTATGCTAAATAATCGATTCTTGTCAGATCACCTGGCTCCTCCAAGAATAGATACATTTCAATAGGTTTAAATGGAGAAAATACTATGTTGCCAATTTGCTGGATCCGCCAATGCATGACCTGACCTCCAATATACCGACAGACCGACATGTCCGTACGCTCCCCAAACAGATTCTAATCCCCGCATCTCAAGCACGCAATTTAATGTAAGGAGGGCCCCTACTGCTCCAGTGCAACCCATGTTACAACCCAACCACTCACCAAAACCAATCGTCTTCGAGTGCCGATAGACGTCACATCACGTCACGTCGATACTGAGTCACGTGTATCTGGAGTAGGTCCGAGGCGCTAACTTCCTCCTAAAAATCAGGTGATATGAGATAGACGAGATTCCTTTCCATGTAAACGCCATTCGGAAACACGCTGACAATGTTGTGCTTGCAGCGAGGCGCTGACAATGAGCGGTGAGAGGAAATCAGTGGCGAGCCGTGAATGATTATCGATTTTCTCCTTTTGAAGCTATGGTAAAGAACCAAATATGAAGGTGTTCGTTGCAAAAATCCTATATATCGACCCTGTTCCATAGGTTTCTATTACAGATCAATCGATATATCGCAATTAAAGCACGCCGCGCCACTGGAAATTATTAAACCCTCGGCATTGATCGGATTGTGAATGGCAGTCCCTGAGATATCATATTTCCTGCGTATTTTTTCCCGCATCTGCATTTTCATCCTTCACCGCACGCCAGTAATTTGCATGTCTCACGACAAATAATAAGAGAAGAAAAAGCAAATTCGTTTTCTTGCCATCTCACCAGCTTGCGCTGGTGTTCTTCATTTTTTACTAGCAAGGATTTGGTCATTTATTACGATTGTGGTTTTATTCAAAGTTCCTATTCATTGCGGAATAGTTAGCTGAGGTGTTTGTAGGTCTCAGCCAAACTCTTCATCAAACCTTCCGTTGAGTCCATGCATGAATGTGTTAATACATCTCAAAAGAAGAGCCACAATCTCTTTGCTTCTATTCTTTTGCACAGAGACATACTCAAATCGGAATCTTCTGATTGGTTCGCTCAACAATGCTATGGGACTAGGTCCATTTTTGGCTATTACAACGGGCTGACGAACAAGAAATGGTCTTTATGTACGAGTGAGCTTTAAATCTCAGTGACACATACGTATGAGGAACGTGCGACTCTCTTGTTAGGTCCTCGTTCCAATAGCGACACCAACAATTACGATTCACACTGAATTAGAAATGTGGCCTCTGTCTGGATTTCATTTAGCAAAAAGGAACCAAAACGTGTTTTCAAAATCGTACAACTTTCCCTTTTCTTTTAAAATACTTAATATGTGTACAGTATTAAAATTTACACAATTATAATCCTTTAAAATGAAAAAAATTTTGGTGGGGAAAAAAATTGCTATTCTAGGAGATTTTTGAGACAATCATGAAGGAGCAACATTTTAACAACACTGTAATTGCACTGGTTCCTTTTTGCTAAATGCGATCCAATTAGAAATGGGAAGACTCATTCTGAAAATTTTAAAATAATTTCAGATTTTGGTAAATATTGATAAATAGTTAAGGTATAATCCTAACTCTTAAAATTATTTTGAGGTGAATACATACATATCTTACTTTATTAGTTATGTTATGTCTAAGATATCTAGTGTGCGCTAATACCGGGTTTTGAACCGGCTTCACAAGGTAACATTGTACAAACCAAATTTGAATTGCAGGTCGTACCGTTAAAGAACAGAATGAGGAGACCCGCCAGTTTCGGATCCCCCTTCGGTGTTGTAAATGTAGCGATGGTCCCAAATCTAGTCCTCTATGTTATCATGGGCTTCTTCGGTTATCTGGCATACGGAAACCAAACTAAAAGCTCCGTCACATTGAATCTACCGCAGACTGGATTGTAAGTGATGGATGTGACTACACTGAAAAAAAAAGTTGCTTGCTTAAAGCATAATAATTCTTGAATTTGCCGCCAATAATTTTTTTTATCTGACTTTGAGCTGAATTTTTCTTGATACAAGAAAAATGATGCTTGGGTTAAGCAAAAAAGTAGTTCATATTAACCAGCAAAATTCTTGATTTAAGAAAAAATACTTCTTGGCGGCAAATTTAAGATTCTTATTTTTCAGTGTAAAGAATGAATTTAAAGTGCATTTCAGGAACTTCAAGTTTTCAAACGAGGGGTGCCGATAAAGAGAGCTTCAATTGCTAGTATTCCCCGCATGTCACCTCCACTACAATTTATTGCAGGCATTAATAATTATGATGAGTGCTTTTGTTACAAAAATAAGAATGCTAGTCTGTTACGCAGACCTACCATTTAAAATTATACAAATGATTATTGGAAAGGAAGGACAGTCTTATTTAGCAGTTATTAACAGCCAACATAAGCCAAAATAATGCAAATCGGTCCGTTAGTTCAGAAACAGAAAATTGGGATGTGAGAGAGCCCATGAGGACTTATCTGTAACAATATAGCGGATGGGAAAAATTACCTTTTCAAAACACGCTTAAAAACTGTTTTGTTCAAACAAAAATTTAATATGTTTGGCTCTGGCATAATGTACAGATCTCGAAGATTGCATCTCAAGTATTTTCTCAAAATTTTCTCAATGCCAAAACAGTTTTTTGAATGTGTGTCGAAAAAGGTAATTTATCACACCCGCTATTGTTACAGATAAGTCCTCATATAAGTATATGTACATGGTTATGTAATTTTCATTTAAGTTAATTTGTAGAAAATCATGTTATCTATTATAATTTAATTTTAAGGAACTCAAATGTGTTACGTAGGTATATCTTTTCTTTTCTTTTTTTCTAGCATCGGAGATTTGATTCGGATACTGATGGCAGGATCCATTTTTACGACCTACCCACTGTGTAATTACATTGTTGTTGAGCAACTTTGGCACAAAAATTTGGCATTGAGATTTGAGGACAACAAACGTGTGATTTTCTGGGAGTATGTGTTTCGTACGGCTTTAACTTGTGCAAATAGTAAGTTTTATCCACTAAAACGTTGTTTTCTCAAAGGCTCATGTTCTTAGAAGGCAGATGTTAATTTCAAGAATTTAATTTGTATTTTTTATTTTTCTCAAAATAATTATCCAAGTAATTAAAAGAAATCTATTGATCGTACCAATGCATCATAGAGGTCATAGATTTATAATTTAAATAGGGAGAGCTGGTGCCACTTTCTAGCGTAATTCCGTGACTCCTGCGCCACACTGGGTCACCATTTCGATACATAATCGATTGTTTCCGAGACACGGAGACCCGGCCATCCGATGTAAACAATGGAGATATAAATTATACCGTGTTCTTCATCGCCATTTTGGATCGAAAATATATCGAAAGGGTGACCGAATCTCAGCGCTCAGCGGGCTCAGAACTCCGTCAACCAGAACATGGCCTCGACTCACTTCATTATATCGTTGCCTTCCGGACAAATTACAAGTGCCATGCGACGTTTCAAAATTTCCGCTGACATTTTATTTTTTTTACAGAGAAATTGTTCAACGAACCTGTCCGAAAATTTCACTGAATTTTCTCAGTGTTGCCGATTAAACCCTGTGAAAATTGCATACAGATTCAACTAAAAATTTCTCCGTAAAAAATAAAATGGCGGCGGAAATTTTGAAATGTCGCATGGCGCTTGTGATACTTTGAACGGACGATGACGATATTACAGCTTCTACTCCGGTAATCCAGGATTGCGCGAAAGGTCTCAGAACACTAATGAGGATTGCGCGGAAAAAGCACAAGGATTGCGCGAATAGAAACCTTAATATCTGCCACAGGAATGCGCGAATTTAAAATGAAGTTAATTTAAAGTATAGAAGTTTGGAAAACAGAAAACATTTGGAAAATAAACGAATTTTGACCAGCCATCGATGTATTACCCTCTGACAATAAAGGAAGCGAAAACATTTATTAATGGTCGTGGGTATAAAGAACTATCCTAACTTTTCTCGAAAAAAATATTTCACCGGGAGAAACGAGGCAACGTTGGAATGCTAATACGGCGTCGACATAACATGGGCCTTTTAAGCTCTATTATTCGATGCCGCAATGATTCTAATAACGGGAGTTCGAATAATCGCGCCAAACAAATTGCGAACGGTGTTAAACGCACATTAGCGCCTGCGAGACTTTAGGAATACCTCACGCACTGCACCATACAGTGCGGTCAGCGTCAAGCCCATGTTAGCGCCTACAAGACTGCACGAATACTTCTCGCACTGCGCCAAACGCAGTACAGTCGGTCAGAAGGCGTGAGACGCATATTAGCGTCTACAAGACTGTAGGCATGCTATAGGACTGCGTGTCATCATTCTTGACTTTCTGCTCCAGTTTTTACCATAATTAAAGGGAAAATGTGTATCCTTATTGTAACGATTTAGAAACTCGAATGATACTCAATTTTTTTTTTGTTACGTTAAGAGGAAATAGAACGAACGAAAATATCAAGGTGAAACTGTCGATAATTTTATTTGAGATCATTTAGGTAAATGCAAACATTTCAGCTAATTAGGAACCATTTCAGAGAAACTTTATGTAGCTTTTAAAAAAACATTTATTAAAAATAAAACATAAAAGTGAAGTAAAACGTTGCAATCAATGATAAATCGACGGTGAAAGTCGGCAATCACATAACTCGGTTTGCGACGTCGCAGACTTCCTGTCATACTTTATTTTTTAAATGGAAAACTACTCGATGGCAATTCTTTAAAACTGTCATGATTTTTCTTCTCAATGCGAAGAAAATTCTGCAAAAACTTCAAGAAATAATATCAATTTGTTCTCCTTTATAAAAATGACGTAGAGGCGGAGATTTTCAGACACCGCAAACGAGTTATGTGATTGCCGACTTTCACCGTCGAAATGTACGCCTTCTTTCAGGTGCACCCGTCGGGTTTTGAATCTATTCATCTCTTAAAAAACTTGAACATGGTTGTTCTACGATGTTTTGCGTGCAGTATTTTCAGTAGTTGGTGGCCGAGTAACCCCTAGTTCACTTTTTAAAGTGTCTATGAAAGCTCTTTGGGCCATTCGGGCTGCGAGGGCTATCCATCGAAAAGAGACATTCCCGCAAGTAGAAATGGAATGAACGGTCTTCCGCGATGTTTTATCTACCAAAAAGTACCATAATTGCCAGATTAACGCTTACTCGTTGAGTATTGAATACTTGCGCAAACATGTGAGTTTTCGGTACCAGAAACATTCGTGCAATCCTATGCATCTCCGAAAAAGTAAAAAAGGAGCATTCATGCAATCCTATCGCAGCCAAGTGCTCAATGCCATACATTGCAGCAAAGTATGGTTTGTAATCCAAAGATTTCACTTATGAATCATTTACACATAATTCCACTAAATTAGCATTCCCAATTTGTTTCAGTCGCCTGTTGTATTGCAATACCAAATTTAGAGTTAGTCATGGCATTCACGGGATCACTGATGGTTCCTACCCTTGGTATATGGTTTCCTAGTATCATATACACCCTCACATTCTGGAACAAATACACAGGGATTAAATTCGCTTTCTTCCTCTCAAGAACTATCATCATAATGCTCGTGGGTGTATTTGCGTCCGTAATATCTCTCAGCACAACCGTCCGAGAAATTTATGGAACTGCTTTCTAGTCTTCAGTCCACATAGATCTGTGATTTTTAATACCTAGCATAGTTTGTATCAATATTGTAAAAATATACTTCCGTTAGTTTTTTACACATTATGGTTTTGCGTGATTAATTTTCTGCTGTATATAATTTTCCTCAATTTGGGTCCAAAACTTATGACTCCCGAAGTATGGCCGCTAAAATATTTAATATAAAAAAAAAAAATTAGAAATTAGGCCAAAAAAGTTCCAAGCAGCCATGTCTACTTTTGTACCAGTGAAGGCCACGAAAGAGTTTGACAATTTTAAACCTGCACTACAATAGTCAGTTGATTAATTTATTTATAGATATTCGGCATCTTAGACTTTTTACGTCTTTACAAAGAATTTGGAAGATGGGTGCATGACTCTAATCGATTAATACTCACATTTATATTTCATTGTATTAAAAAGGAAAATATAATATTGTTATATATTAAAAAGATGCCCTCGATTAAACTATTGGACTCGTGGTAATGTCGATGACGACGTTTGCATTCAACAATTAACTCTCAAAGGATGTCCGTGCTGCATATATGAAAGAATGAAGGCGTTTTGGTTTCGCTCTCTCACAACGAGGCTGAATCCGCCATTGGTCATTGTAACTGTTTGACAAGAAAGGAATCGGCAAAAGGCTTAATATACCCTTCCTCTATTAAGGATCGAAACTGATTTATTGCTATCAACACACAGAGAAGCATATTTCGAAAAGAGCGGCATTAAATTACACTAAAAATTTAATTTCAAACCGGAGTTGGGATAGTGCAGAATTTGCAGTTCAATACATGTAGCTCAGAGACAATGCTTTCGAAAAGTTTCAACGGGGGAAAAACTTTAGTTAAAATTACGATATGCGCTGTTACGTGATAGTGGTCATAACCAAAAGTAATTGTCTTTTTACCATCAAGTGGTAATTTTCCAAAAATTGCGGCAAAATTACCAACGTAGCTGTAAACTTACCGACGTAGTGATGAAAACACCATACTTATTACTTATTACTGGAACCAGTTCAGATTTTCAATAGAGCACTGGTAATATAGTAATTTTTACCATGTGTCTTTTTTCGGTGCACATTGTATGTTATGCCTTTTATAGGCAGAAAAGTGTTACATTAGTTGAATACACCATCCAAATATCTCAGAAAGCTACTCATACTCAAGTGTTTACATCTATGGGCCAATGTGTTTTGAGAGCTACAAAAATTCGACAGTCAAGTTTAAGAGGTCAAAAAATTTCAACTTCAACGTCCAAACGGTGAGGCCGTGATACTTAATTAATAAGAGAGATCGGATCATTACAAAATCAATAAACACAGGTCGTTACACGCACCTGTCACTATTTAAGCCGACTTCAAAGATAACTTGAAGGGCTTGAAGGAGGATGATAAAAGTCTGAATTAATTAAGCCTGTGGTACAGTTACCTGTTCACGGCCTGTCGTGTATCGTTGCTCCTCTGACGTATGAACTTATCTCAATTTCCACGTGAGCCTTGTTTTACATATAAATCCATGCCTTATATGGCTCATGCAAAAATCGAGATACGCCCTTACGCCAAAGGAACACCGATATTTGCATTCTTGCCATTTGGCGGACTCGTGATTTTCGTACACGCTACGGAAAATCTGCCGTGCTTAGGAAAAACGCCTTATGAACATTCGAGAGTTGCCAAATTTCCTCCAATAAAATGATCATTTTTGAGGATATTCATGAATATTCTCTCTTGAAATTTCCAGATGATTTAGATCTGACTGCGAATGAAATTATCTGAAAAATTGGAGGAAAAATATACACGAATTTCTCTGTGAATCCGTATTTTATCAAAGGAAATTTGGCAACGTCAGAAGGTTCATACGGCGTTTTTTCTTAGCACGGTAGAAATTATCCTCGAGTGTTCTACTACGCACGGTCTCGATTGTAAAGTCTCCAATCCTCATTCGTAATTCATGCGGCGACTGCATCCTCGTGGAAGGTGTCTCCGAGAAAAGTTTTCATGGAATCAAAATACTCAACATCGTAATGTTGATTACTGTCTCCATTGGGTAGGGGTAAATATTTGGTGGGCCACTGGTGATTTTGTATATAAATAAGGGAATTTATCATATTTTTGCAGTGTCTAGTGCTGAGTGCAACATGTTTTGTTGACTGGAAATGACCGGAAAAATTCCCGAGCACCACTCTAAGTATCTTGGTAAGTGAATGATGGGGGTCAAGGTAAATGATATTTTTTTGGGTTTTGAAGCCACGAAAGAGCGATTTTGAATCACGAGAAAAGAAATAAAAATTTTCTTCTGAAAATATTTGCCATAATTGAGCGTCCTGTAAAAACTTAATCATTCTTCATATTCTTCAATTTTAACGTAATTTGTGTACTATTCTTCGTCTGCTATTGATTACATATCTTTCAATCCCGAGAAAATAATCGTGATTAATTTTTTTCTCCTAAACGAATCATCAAAAAGTGTTTTCTCTCAAATTGAAAGAGTGAAATCGGAAAAACATACATCCGATCGTGTTAAATAAGACTCATAATGTTGACATTTTGTTTTTGCGATTGAAAAATTTGACCTATTCGCATGCAATTTTCAGAGAGCATTTTGAAGAAAACAAAGACTTATTATAAAAAATATTTCCAACTGTAACGATAGTTAGTATTAACAACAGAGAAAGAAATACGGTTACAAAGTAAATACTAAAATATGTATGCAATACTTTTTTAAATGATGACTTAATTCTATTTGCTACGGAATTACCCTCTTTTTTTAAATTTTTTTATCCCCACGCACAGTGTAAGAGAAAATAGGCTTTAAGCAAAATTAATGGACTTTAGACGATACCATCAACAATTTATCATATTTTAAGCAGGTTGACTATTCTTAAATAATGGGACCGTAAGTCGTTTAATGCATATTTTTACAGTAGAGTTATTTCTCTCCGGTATCATCAAGAAGGATGATGTTATCTATTTCTATTTCCAGCCAAAATCAGAGCCATATTAAGAGGATGGGTCTTGAGAAAAAATCAGAATCACGAACAGTTCTCGACGTAGGGGTAAACGAAGATATTCCTGATTTTTCGGATGAAAACTATGAGCCACATGATCATGAACCGGATGGCAAATCAGCCTCGTAAGTCATAATGAAAGTTAATTACATTCACCCATTCCGTCACGTATTGTTTCTCAATCTCAATAGTTGAAGATTTGAATTATGACCATGGAAATAATGAGAGATTTTCAACGTAGGACCAAGAAATAGAGTATTTTGTCAAGCTCAACACCGTAAAAAAATTTTAAGTAAAAATTCAACAATGAATTCGTAAAATGATAAATTAATGCAAAAACGAACCACGCTAAGTGCTAGCGAATCTGGCCAACCACCATCTAGTGGAAGCAGTGCGTCTTGAGCTCAATCCTCATTGGCTGCATCACCTGGCTGTGAGTAAGGGCGGCAGCCAATGAGGGGTCACTGCTCCCACTGGATGATGGTTGGCTACCGCAGCAATCTTTTTTATTGAATTATTTTGATGGAATGAATAGATAGTAGATAGTAAAATGAAATAAGGAATTTTTTTTTATAAAATACTTAAATTACCATCAAAACTTTAGATGATTAGTCGAAAAACTTTTATGCATCGTCAATTATTCAGTTTTATTTGAGGTTTCTAATTTTTAAATATTTTTACATTTTTATGTACTAAATCTTTCGAACTCAAGCCAGTAACAAGCCCAAATTTTGAGATTGTACATGCTGTTTTATCCTATTAATTCTATTTGCTTCTATAATTTTTTCACAGATACTTTCAGGCATTCAGCGTCTTGATGAAAGCTAGTTTAGGAACCGGTATACTAGGAATGCCGAGAGCTTTTTACAAAGCAGGATACATTCTCGGTACAATAAGTACGATAATCTCTGGAGGATTAACAATACTCAGCGTTCATTTAATCGTATGTTCACTTGTATTTCGACTCAATTTAGTAGAAAGGGATTAATTTTGTTTTACTGAGACCTTCTTATGGAGAAAGAGATTTAAGTGGATATTTCAAATATTAATTCACGTCTTTTTTTGGGCTGTATTTTTTTTTAGCAAGACGAGTAGTTACTTCAATCTAGCTAAAAATTACTCAATTTAGTTTTGTGGCAAATAATATAGCTCGACTTTTTTTTGCCTTCTCCGCCTTTCTCCGCAGAATAGCAAGAACCGAGCTTTGTCTACCATCCTTTTACCTCTTGATACATTACCCCGCCTCTATTCCGCCCATTCTTCTGCGGTAGCATTTACAGGAATGATATTCTTGCAAAATGACAAATGAATCACCCACTCACAATCTGACAAGTTTCGATTGAATACTCTGTGACTATCTCTGAATTTCCAATTTTCCGTATTCATGCAGGAAAAAAAATCATCTCTCGAGAAGTTAAAGACAAAGTTTACTCTCGGATACAATGTAATTTTACTGAGCTCAGTTTGATTTGTTATTTTAGAGAGCCTCGCTTTTACGATGCGCACGTGGTTGGACGTTTTGTCTCAGCCATGAATAATTAAAAATAACGAGACAGTTTGAGAGTATGCTCCTTTATCTGAAACTCGCTCTTGAAGACAAGACTAATCATTTTGCCCATAACTCCATCGCTGCTTTTTAGACAAATAAAACTCTTGGGAGTTTTCACAATTGCACTTTTTGAAGGGTTTCAAAATCCACTTTCAACTGCACGAAAATGTAGTAAAACTGTATTTTAGCACCAACATGAAAAAGAGCTTTAACACAAGAATAAACATAAATTGTTCACTACAATATGATTACGATATACCTTGCCTAGAGCTGGATTCATTGTGCCTGGCGAAAAATATTTTCACAGATGAAGCTTTAAGCGAAATGTGTAATATTAAAGCGGAATGAAGAACCTAAATTGGTTTTCTATCAATCTTCACGAGGTTAAATCCATGCAGCTCAATAACTTCAAAATTCCATTAATAGTTCATTCTTGGCTATGCATATGATATTTCTTTATTTTACCGGTGGAATTGATGTTTCTCACACAGAAAAACGTAACCGTATACCAAAGTTCCAAATCTGCACTCATAAATTGTGTATTTACCAGTAAATTGTTAGGCATCACTGAATTTTCGTCCGGCTCTGGTATGAGAAATGGCAGAATATGCCTTTATCTTGTATTGCATATTGCTTGAGTTACTGATAAATTTTAAGCTAACAATGATAGTGTAGTGATTTGCCTTATCCCAAGCGCTAGTTCAAGGAAAATCATTCTTGCCAATAATAAATGTAGTTTTGAATGTATCAGTTAAAAAAGGCACTTGTGTTTTTGCACTGCTAAAATTTTCTATATTGTTTACATTTGACGTTTTTACAGGCAAGAACAGAACATGAACTGTGCAGGCGGAAAAGAATACCTCGTATGACTTATCCTGAAGTAGCCGAAGCTGCATTTGAAAAGGGCGTTTTCAGACGTTTTAAGAGAGTTTCAAGGTAAATGATACTAGCCACTCATCAACTGACTGTTAAATAATGCAAATGATCAAAATTGTTTGGAAGCCTAGTAGAAATAATGATTTAGTCTGTAAAACTAACTGTCAACTCTCCCACAAGGTGAAAATCGCACAAACCATGTCAATGTTGTGGAAATTGTACACCTCTTCATTTTTCTATAATGCCAATTAAGTGCATAGCCCTCTTATCTTTTTCATCTGTTTGCCCAAATATAGCAGTTACGGTATTTGAGGAAACGGATAACAAGGAAAGGCCTTTTCCTAAACGGAGTTCACCCTCCTTTGCCCCCGTTCTTGCTTTTCTGAAGTTGAGTCGTTTTCTCAAGAAAAAGGATGGATAGGGTTAGGTGGTGCCGTGTGGGTAAAACATTGATAGTGATTCAGTTACTACTACAACTTCAAGCTGTTTTTAAGAGTCCTCTATTCAAAGTCCATTTTGACAAAACATATTTTTTTTTTAAAATAGTCCTTAAACTGTTTTCTTCTAATCATAATGACTTTTTTTTTGGATTAAAAATATTTGGTTTCTTTTTTAAATCAAATACATACATTTATATTTTTATACATAGTTAAAAACAGTTTCGAACAAATGTTTTTGGGGAGCCAAAATATTACCGGATTGAAGTGCTTAATCTTACTTAATTTTTTGACAACTAAATCAAATTCCTTTTCGTTTGCAGAAATATATGTTTTTACGGCTTGGTTTTAACGGAATTTGGAACTACCGCTGCGTATGCGATTGCCATTGCTGAAAATTTAAAAGCGGTGAGATATTAAAGTTTATTGTTATTATGACGGCCTACAACATAAAGGATAATGGTACATCGGAGCTAATTGTCTGGGAGGTCTCTATGTGTATTTGTGGTAAAAAAAATGGGATTTGAAATTTTGATTGAGAGCTGCCTTCAGTACCCAAAAGAGTAAATTGTGAAAACCAATATTTTCAAATTTAAAAAAGAAAAGGTTTCTCAGAGCCACCATTATAAGCAGTGGTATAAAGATCTCAAAGCTACTTATTCTGCATTTAGATTCTTTTCCCTGTGCTCGTAGGTCACATATTTTTTGCTAAAATACAACTCGTGCAAATTCTCCATGTCCTTACCTTGTGTGCCATGGCCGACCATGGCTAGCGGCTCCACGAATCATCACTGGATATACTTTCTGTTACAGGTCTGTGATAATAACTTTTCCCCGGCTCCTCTGAGATTTTACCTTCTTTGCCTCTTGGGACCCTTAGTTGTATTATGCTGGATAAAAAATCTGAAGTCGCTAGCACCTGTGACATCGTTAGGGACGTGTTGCAGTATTGGTTGCATCGGCACTATCTATTACTTCATCTTCTCGCAGCCAATCTCGCTCGAACACAGAAAGGCGTCCGGGTCATTCAATGACTTTGCCCTCTCCTTCGGCACTACATTGTTCGCACTGGAAGCTTTCCCAGAGGTAGGTTTAGCACTTAAATGTGGAGGCTCAACAGGTAGTTTTTGCTGATCCTTAGGTTTATTTATCATCAAAATACGATTCTTTTACCTACAACGTAACAAACTTAAGACAATAATTGCCCAACGAATCGTTTTTTGATAGAGGGACGTAATACCAATCTCTTTTATTTTTTTGCAGGTTTGCCTATCTGAAGGGTACTTAAACATTTCCTAAAAGTTTTTTTTTTTTTTTTTTTTTTTTTTTTTTTTTTTTTTAAAGGATCAATCCCTTCAAATTTTTGTCCGTTTCTGAAGGTCACACCACCATGATCTTCTCAAGTTATACAAGTGGGTGATAACTATTTAAAGATCCAATTTTACGTATATGGTCCTACGTGCAATTTTGCTGAGGATACTTTTAATATCAATGCTTAAAGTACAAAAACACGTATAAATATTGCAGTTTTTCAAAATCTCTGTTCCTTTTTTTAGTTTTTGAAGGGAAACAAGTCAACTGCATAGTCTGGAATTATTCTGCTATATATTCTGCTAATAGAGAATAAAAATTAAAAAAAAAGTTGTCAATACTTAAGTTGACTAGTTTTCCAGTGGATTAATAAAGTATGACAGGTAGTCTGCAACGTCGCAAACGGAGATACGAGTTTTTGCACTTTACTCCTCGATTTAATGCGGCGTACAGTCGGACCGTATTTAGTGGTCCAGTTGGAAGTTCTTGATGTGGCCAACATATTTTTTGTGAAATTTTGATGAGGAAATATGCCTCCGAGATGTCTAATTTTCACCGAAAATAGTCTCTAGGATCCGGAGAACAGACTCTTAAAAAATATGACAAGAAAAAATACTCTTGATTTAATCGAATTTTTGCATAAATCGCTAAGAAAAAAACTATAATTAAGAGCCTTGGCTCTCGATTTAAGCGAAAATTCGATTGAATCAAGAGAATTTGTTCTTGTCAAATTTTATAGGAGTTTGGACTCTGGATCAAAGAGGTTTACGTTGTGACTTTGAAAATTTGGAGGGCAAGCAGCTATACTAATGGTATATTCTGATACTGCGTTTTAATCCCTGGTTATTTTTTGGAACAGGCTCCTTTCTCACTCAGATTCATAATATTCTCGCAGTCGTGCGGCCCTGGCGGTAAAAAACCTTTTTTTTAAAAGGGTTATTCTGACCAGACATGTTTACTTACAGATTCTGCCGATCAAAAATAGGATGACGAAACCGGGACAATTTGGATCCACTTTCGGTGTGCTCAACGCAGCAATGGTTCCCAACACTGCATTGTGTGTCGTTTTCGGGGTTTTTGGGTATCTGGCCTACGGGAAGAATACTCTCAGTCCCATCACTCTGAACTTGCCACAAACCGGAATGTAAGATACCACAATATTATCATAACTTTCGTATTGTTTCAATTTGTAATTTTCACACGTCGTGAGCAAAAGATCAAAACTCGTACTTTGAGGAAAATGTCTAGGGAAATAGTCAGTTGTTTTTATTCAGGCTCCACGCTTACTAAGTGCTATTCCCTGAGTCTTATTTTGAAAGTTTATATTCCGTCCGCAAAAATCATGGAATTCAGCTCAGTAGAACAAACCATGACTAAGAAATGAAATTTTCTAAAATATGCAACATATGATGGCTACAATTTAAAGTCATCCACGAAAATAGCAATTTCTTAATATTTTTTGTAGTGATCAGAGCAAGACGGAAAGGCACATTTTAAGGATTTTTTTAATTTCAGGGTTGGAGACTTAATCAGGTTCCTCTTGGGTGCATCCATCTTCATGTCTTATCCAATCGGCAATTACGTTGTTGTTGAGCTTCTTTGGCACAAGAATTTGAAACTGAGATACGAAAAAATACCAGATTATTGGGAGTACGTCTTCCGAACATGCGTGACGTGCACTAATAGTAAGTATTACCTTCCGCAAAAAGTAAAAATATATGCTGAAAATAATTTCTATATTTCTAAAAAAACATAGAGCTACCACAGATTGATGTAGGATGTAGTTATTCCAAAAAAACAAAAATAGATTTTTGTACAAAATTTCGGCCCAATCCCAAAAAACTCTCTGATTATTTTTTTAAGAACAAATTATACCAAAAACATACGATAGCTCTGCCGTTTGAATTCATCATTTAAAAGTAGGTGATATCAAAACGGCCCAATTTCCCCCTTAATACCTATGCAATATACATCGCAAAGTTTTTTCCTAAAAAAAATCAAATACTTAAAAGGTATAATGGTCTGGAACACGTTTTGATTCATTGTTTAAAAGGAGTGATATCAAAACGGCCCAACTTCCCTTAAATTTGCCCACCTCGGGGCAAAATTATTCGAAACTTTCCAACTCATCACTTAAGAGACACCAACCACTACTTGAGTTTTAGTATATCTCTTCCTTTAAAAATCAAAGATGTCCCTTTGAAAACTGTAATGGTTTTTTCTCTTTAAAGATACAAAACACAAATAAT
>NW_017547098.1:1258136-1296114 GCF_001854935.1 Bemisia tabaci
TCCTTTCTTTTCCTAATGCCAAGGTTTTCCGGTCCAGTTTCATTAAAATCAATTAATTAGTTACTGAGATAGCATTTTAGGCAACGTCCGCCATCTTGGATTTTCGAATTTTGAAAATTCGACTAAAAATTCGAGTTTCCCATTCCAAAATACCCTCGGGTACCAAGTTTCGCGTAAATCGATTGATTAGGCGCTGAGATAGCATTTTAGGTCATGTCCGCCATCTTGGATTTTCGAATTTCGAAAATTCGACTAAAAATTCAAGTTTCCCATTGAAAAATACCCCCGTGTACCAAGTTTCACTTAAATCGGTCGAAAAGACTGCCTACAGGGTTTAAACAAACAAGCCTCAGTTGATTAGGCGCTGCGATATCATTTTAGGCAATGTCCGCCATCTTGGATTTTCGAATTTCGAAAATTCGACTAAAAATTCGAGTTCTCCATTGAAAAATACCCCCAGATACTAACTTTCACTTAAATCGGTAGGAAAGAGCGCCTACAGGGCTTAAATGAGCAAGGCAAGTCTCAGTTGTAACAGTTTTCCACTCTGTCCCACTAAACTGGGACATGGGACAGGATGGAAACATATGGGACAGGATGGAACGGGACAAGATGGAACGGGACAGGATGGAATAAGCTGTTTTTTAAGCTTATCTGTAACAGTAAAGACAATTTTGGTGTTTTTTTTCAATGAATATTTAGTAGCACGTCCTAGAGGATCGGAATAAGAGAAAATTTTCCCTAACGCACACTTCGAAAGTATTTTACGAGCTGATATTAGTGTGTGTGTGTATGCTTGACGCCCTGTTAGTTATCGTGTATAGCATTCTGTTTGACATCATTAATGGCGTTAATCTTGCACAAACATTTGCGAATTTCAGAATTTTTGCCATCTACGACGTGTGAACTATTCAATCAAAACAAAAAAAGTCGTTTTTGGAAAAACCTCAACGTTACGGCAATCATTTAGAGCTTATTACATCGTTGCCATGTCTCTCCTGACTGTTGCTGACTGTTGCTCGGGACAATGATTCTAGCGCGTGAAAAAGTTATTGATGGAGCAAAAAATAAATTGACATATTTTTTTTCTCAAATTCAAAAGCACTACCTATCATTTCCGATAAAGTTTTCTTAAATAATCACTCTAGTTATGCTGCAACATCGATTTAAAGTGAAGAACCAGGCACGGGGGACACGCAAATTTGGGACAAATGAAGGCAATTTGCACATTTAAAGTTCTCCTAAATTTTTATTTCAGTCCAAATAAAGTGGGAAATAGCATGTAATAGTCAATTATAGTGTGAAAAATGAGAAAAAAATTTGATCTGCCCATGTTTCTCAGATTATGACGATTAAAACAGCTGGGGACACCAGATTCGACGCTTATTTGAACTCACCCACCTATATGCTTAAATTTGGACCGTATATCTAGTCGTCGCCTCCCCGAAATAAGGGTGTAACTACATTTCGCGATGGACCTTGCCGTCCATGTGACTTAATGCTTATTTGAGCTCATCTCAAAATGCAGTTACGCCCTTTTGTCAGCCAAGCGATGAAGTGGTCCACCTGGAAGTTTTTGATGCCGTCAGCGTTTGCGTTTTCTAATCAAATTTTATAAAAGCTTGGACGCTGGATCAAAGAGGTTTTTGTTGTGACTTTGAAAATCTTGTTGGCAAGCAGCTATAATAGAATATTCTGATACTACGTTTTAATTCCTGGTTATTTTTATGGAGCAGCTGAGCTCAGATTCATAATATTCTCGCAGCCATGTGGCCCTGACGGTAAATAACAATTTTTTTAAAAGAGTTATTCTGACCAGTCCTTTTTACTTACAGATTCTGCCGATCAAAAATAGGATGACGAAACCGGGACAATTTGGATCCACTTTCGGTGTACTCAACGCAGCAATGGTTCCAAACACTGCATTGTGTGTCGTTTTCGGGGTTTTTGGGTATCTGGCCTACGGGAAAAATACTCTCAGTCCCATCACTCTGAACTTGCCACAGACCGGAATGTAAGAGACCTCAACAGTATCCTAATCGTCTAAATTAACAATTCATATTATTTTAAGTTGTAATTTTTGCACGTCGTAAGCAAAAGATCGAATCTTGAACTTCGAGAAACATGTCTATGAAAATAGCCAATTTTTTTTATTCAGCTTACAAAAGGCCGTTTCTAGGGTCATAATTTGAGGGATTAAATAAAACGGACTCATTTAGAGCATTATTACCTGACAACCGCAAAATTCATAGAATTTAGCCTTATAGATTGCTTGAAGATACTATGACTAAGTAATGACATTTTTTTAAGTATGACATATGATGGTTGTGAGTTAAAATCATCCATGAAAACAGCAATTTCTTAATATTTTTAGTAGTAATCAGAGCAAGACGGAAAGGCACATTTTAAGAAATCTTTTAATTTACAGGGTTGGAGACTTAATCAGGTTCCTCTTGGGTGCATCTATCTTCATGTCTTATCCAATAGGCAATTACGTTGTCGTTGAGCTTCTTTGGCACAAGAATTTGAAGCTGAGATACGAAAAAATACCAGATTATTGGGAGTACGTATTCCGAACATGCGTGACGTGCACTAACAGTAAGTATTACCTTCCGCAAAAAGTAAAAAAAAAAAATATGCTAAAAATAATTTCTATATTTCTAAAAAAATATAGAGCTACCACAGATTGATGCAGGATGTAGTTATAGAAAGATTATTAAATCATAGAATTATAATTGGCACACTGACATTTCCTCCATAGAGATTCAGAAAATCTTTTCATCTTTGCTTAGGATTACTTTATGTATACTTTTTCCCTCTGTTAGACTATGATAGGCCATTTTAACGCTTAATCTGAAACTTATGGATGTGCAACAGAGGCGGATCCAGCAATTTAACAACACCGGATTTCCTCAATTTAAAGCTATCCCGTAATATCGATTCTTGTTGGAGCACCTGGTCCCTCCAAGAATCGGTACATTTCCATTGGTTTAAATGGAGCAAATACAATGTTGCCAATTTGCTGGATCCGCCAATGATGTAAAATGCCACTTTTTGGTCTAAAACTGCCCATTGACCACGCCTATGTTTGTGTAGAAGATGGCACATACGGCTGTTTTGCCTAACATAGAACCAACTCGCTTCTCCATAAATAAAGATAAAATTCGTCAATTTTTGCCAACTCGAACCACTTCCAAGAGTCATTTGGAATGTGATTGACAACTTTTACAGAAAATAGAGGACTGTTTAGTGTAATTTTCCAGTAAGTCACGTTCAGGTCCATTGTCTCAATAAATTATTTCTCGATTTGCGTCTGCGCTCGGCTCTCCTTGGAAACACAGATACATATCAAGCAGGTTGGCAACACCGCTCTCTTTTCATTGAAATCTATTGAAAATAATCGATTTTTGGAGGGGTCAGATGCTCCGGCAAGAATCGATTATTCAACACAGGTTTAAATTGTGGAATCCCTCTGTTGCCAACCTGATGGACGAGCCTCTGGAAACACCACAGCATATTTCCGTTTGTTACATTTCCATCCAGTTTACCAAGTATATACATTACGTGCAGTTAAGATGACCTCTCTTTCTAAGCATGTAACATCGCTTATATTTTTCCAGTCTTATGCTGCATCGCTGTGCCCAACTTGGAGCTAATCATGTCGTTGGTGGGATCTCTCATGGTGCCCGCTCTCGAGCTATGGCTCCCTGCCATTATGCACACTATCACGTTCTGGAATGAATACACAGGGATTAAATTCCTCATCTACGTGATAGGACCTTTCATTCTCTGTATGGTCACCGGCTTTTTTGCTCTGGTCGTCTCTCTCAGCACCACTGTCTTTGAGATCTACCAAACATTCTAGTTATACTATTTCGATAATGTTGAATGTTTGTCTTGTAACGATATTGTTAATTTTGTAAATAATATACATTTTTGTACAGTCGTATAGTATATTTTTCATTTCTACCCTTTTGAACCGGGGGCCTTCGGGTTAAAGCAATAATATAAGGAGACACAGTGTTCGCATGCTCAACAAAGGACACAATATTTTCAATTAACTGAACTATTCATGAAATAGCTTACTAGGACATTCCGGCGACCACCAAAATGGTAAACGTTGCATGCAGATAATGAACATTACGGAACTGAGAATTTTATCAAAATTTGGATCAAAATCTGGCAGAACACTTCCTTACAAAGGGGCCTCTTGCCTTATTTTCGGCGAAGCTTGCCCCCCAATAATTGAAAGTTAGTATGACATAACAGGAGTAGCCTAAATGCATGGAATTACAAATTTTTCCTAATTTAATCGACATACCACTACAATTCGGAGTGAGGACCATGTAAAACTTACAAAAACGAAGAATATTAACAAAACACAGTAAAAAAATTACAAAGTTCGGTTGAGAGAGAGAGAGGTGAGATAATGTGAGAAAGAAAAGACAATTGGAGTGCCACTTTGGCTACTCTTGTTAGATAATATCTAATAGATGCAATAATGCAGAATTAAAAGAAAGTTAGTCCGCTTCTGCTGTTGTAGGGCATTGATTGACAATCAATGTTTTTGTTATCATTAAATAAGTGGGTTTCCATTCTCAATGAAACGTCTATGGACGCATATGTAAATACTCTTTTACACCATTCTGAAACATTGTGTCACAAATTTCAAAATCATACCCAATAAATGGATTAAGATAATCCAAAATTAATTCGAAGGCCTCATGACTTGTAGAAAACAGTCTAAACAGAGTCAATAATTTTTGTTTGCATGCATATGAAACCGCTTTTATAGCGCTCTCTGGCGCTCTGCGACACCTAGCCGCCAGAGTCCCCTATCCTCCCAAACTCCCGAATTTTCGTTTCTGAGCTAAAATTCATGTTCTGAAAAGAAGACCGATTCCAAATTTGAAGAGGCGTCGGTTTAATTGTTCATACAAGGAAATTTGACCGATAAAATAATTCACAGACTCCTTATACCATTCAAAAAGATAACACTGAAGCGTCTGGTTCGGTAATCAAAATAAGCAAATGCAAACTTAAAACGAAACCCCTCGTGTTCTAAACGAATGATTTTTCCGTTTATAACATTGTTTCACCTCGTGATCATGAAAGCTTTTAACTAATTCCTCTCTTCACACTTATTTTCGATCGAGAACTCTTTGAAAAAGTTAATTTCACTCATTTTATCCACTATCACACAAAACCGCTGCTTCTATACACGCGTTGAAGTCTATAACTCTTGGGTAAGTAAATCATATCGAGTACTAAAACTGGTGATTCATATACATGTATGTGCTAAATTGATTTATATGTTATCAAATTTCAACATTGTGTGTTTAATTTTAAACGAATCACATTTCTCATGTTGCAGTTCGTATTCAAAGATACGACGCATCGGAGGACATTCTCCATAATATTTTTGAGACTGCGGTAAAATTATTTTGAACACTTAACTGTTCTTGTTTGTTAATTTTGAAGGTATTCAGGTGCGTTCAGTCAAATTAAGTTAAAAATTAAATTGATTCATGTTATTCTCATATATTTAACAAAATTTCAATCTTCCCCTGTTGGTGTGTATTAATAATTTCACTCATNTTTTTTTTGGGTCGTCATTTTTTAGAGGGAGTTTTTTAGGATTGGGCCGGGGTGGCTACCGCCACCTAGAATAGGAGGATTATTAAACCATGGAATTATAATTGGCACACCGACATTTCCTCCATAGAGATTCTCGTGAAAATCTATTGGTCACTTTCAACTTTATCTTTTAAGATTCAGCCCATATTTTCATCTTTGCTTAAGATTACTCAAATATGTATACTTTTTCCCTCTGTTAGACTATGATAGGCCATTTTAACGCTTAATATGATGTGCAATAGAGGTGGATCCAGCAATTTAGCAACACCGGATTTTCTCAATTTGAAGCTATGCCAAAATATCGATTCTTGTCGGAGCACCTGGCCCCTCCAAGAATCGATACATTTCTATTGGTTTAAATGGAGCAACCAATTTGCTGGATCCGCCAATGATGTGAAATGCCACTTTTTGGTCTAAAACTGCCCATTGACCACGCCCATGTTTGTGTAGAAGATGGCACATACGGCTGTTTTGCCTAACATAGAACCAACTCGCTTCTCCATAAGTAAAGATAAAATTCGTTAATTTTTGCCAACTCGAACTACTTCCAAGAGTCATTTGGAATGTGATTGACAACTTTCACAGAAAATGGAGGACTGTTTAGTGTAATTTTCCAACAAGGCACCATCAGGTCCATTGTCTGAATAAATTATTTCTCGAGTTGCGTCTGCGCTTGGCTCTCCTTGGAAAAACAGATACATGTCAAGCAGGTTGGCAACACCGCTCTCTTTTCATTTAAATCTATTGAAAATAATCGATTTTTGGAGGGGTCAGATGCTCCGGCAAGAATCGATTATTCAACACAGGTTTAAATTGTGGAATCCTACCGTTGCCAACCTAATGGACGAGCCTCTGGAGACACCACAGCCAGTGGCGTGGCGTGAATGATCGATTATCGATATTTCCCCATTTGAATTGGTGGTAAAGAATCGATTATTAAGTTGTTCGTTGCGAGCACCCTGTTTATCGATCATTTTCCATGGGTGTAAATGGTAGATCATTCGATATTTCGCAAAGCACGCAACGCCACTGACCACATCATATTTCCGTTTGTTACATTTCCATCCAGTTTACCAAGTATATACATTACGTGCAGTTAAGATGACCTCTGTTCTTTTCTTGAGTTGCCAAAGTACGCAAGATAATGGGTGTGGAGAAGGACATCGTGCACGATATCAGGTCCAAGCAGTTGGTCTGGTATGGACATGTGCGAAGGATGGCAGACGACCGGTTGCCCAAGCAGGTCTTCGATTGGGTTCCTCCCGGAAGGCGACGGCGTGGACGTCCTGTGAAAGGTTGGCGACAAGGGGTGGAGGAGGAGATCAGAAGGTGCCAATTGCCTGATGATCTCTGGGAGGATAGGGGGCAATGGCGATTGGGCGTCGCAGAGCGCGAGGCGGCGCTATAAAAGCGACTTTATGTATGTATGTGTAAGATGACCTCTGTTTCTAAGCATGTTGCATCGCTTATATTTTTCCAGTCTTATGCTGCATCGCTGTGCCCAACTTGGAGCTAATCATGTCGTTGGTGGGATCTCTCATGGTGCCCGCTCTAGAGCTATGGCTCCCTGCCATCATGCACACTATCACGTTCTGGAATGAATACACGGGGATTAAATTCCTCATCTACGTGATAGGACCTTTCATTCTCTGTATGGTCACCGGCTTTTTTGCTCTGGTCGTCTCTCTCAGCACCACTGTCTTTGAGATCTACCAAACATTCTAGTTATACTATTTCGATAATGTTGAATGTTTGTCTTGTAACGATATTGTTAATTTTGTAAATAATTAATATACATTTTTGTACAGTCGTAAAGTATATTTTTCATTTCTATTCTTTTGAACCAGGGGCCTTCGGGTTAGAGCAATAATATAAGGAGACATAGTGTTCGCATGCTCAACGAAGGACACAATATTTTCAATTAACTGAACCATTCATGAAATAGCTTACTAGGACATTCCGACGTCCACCAAAATGGTAGACGTTGCATGCAGATGATAAAAAATGACGGAACTGTGAATTTTATCAATGTTTGGATGTCCCATTTGGTATTCTTTACAAAATCTGGCAGAGCCCTTCCTTGCAAAGGGGCTTCTTATCCTATTTTCGGCGAAGCCTGCCCTTCAATAATTGAAAGTTAGTATGACATAACAAGAGTAGCCTAAATGCATGAAATTACAAATTTTTTACTAATTTAATCGACGTGCGACTACATCTCGGAGTGAGAACCCTGTACAACTTACAAAGCAAAGCAAATTAACAAAACACAGTAAAAAAAATCACATAATTCGGTTGAGAGAGAGAGGCGAGATGATGTGAGAAGGAAATGACAATTGCAATGCCAATTTGGCTACTCTTGTTAGGTCATATCTGATAGATGCAATAATGCAGAATATTACAAGAAAGTCAGTCCGCTTCTGCTGTTATATAGGGCATTGATTGACAATCAATGTTTTTGTTATCATTAAATAAGTAGATTTCCTTTTTCAATTAAACGTCTATGGGCGCATATCGACGGTGAAACTACCAAACCACGTATCTCGGTTTGCGACGTCGCAGACTTCCTGTCATACTTCATTTTTTAAATGAAAAACTACTTAACGTCCAGTCTTGAAAATTTCTGTGATTTTTCCTCTTCGTGCGGAGAAAATTCTGTGAAAATTTCAAGGAATGATATTGATTTGGTCTACTTCAAAAAAATAAAATGCGAGCGTAGATTTTTAAACACCGCAAACGAGATACGTGGTTTGGTAGTTTCACCGTCGATATGTAAATTCTCTTTTTGCACCATTCTGAAACATTGTGTCACAAATTTCAAAATCATACCCAATAAATAGTTTAAGATTATCCAAAATTAATTCGGAGGCCTCATAACTTGTAAATAACAGTCAAAAAAGTGTCAAGAATTTTCGTTTACTCATAAAGCCGCTTTTATAACGCTCTCTGGCGCTCTGCGACACCTAGCCGCCAGACTCCCCTATCCTCTCAAACTCCCGAATTTTCGTTTCTGAGCTAAAATTCATGGTCTGAAAAGAAGACTGATTCCAAATTTGAAGAGGCGTCGGTTTAATTGCTTATACAAGGAAATTTGACCGATAAAATAATTCACTGACTCCTTATACTATTCAAAAAGATAACAATGAAGCGTCTGGTTCGGTAATCAAAATAAGCAAATGCAAACTTGAAACGAAATCCCTCGTGTTCGAAATGAATGATTTTTCCGTCTATAACATTGTTTCACCTCGTGATCATAAAAGCTTTTAACTAATTCCTCTCTTCACACTTATTTTCGATCGAGAACTCTTTGAAAAAGTTATTTTGACTCATTTTATCCACCATCACACAAAACTGCTGCTTCTATACACGCGTCGAAGTCTATAATTCTTGGGTAAGTAAATCATATCGAGTACTAAAACTGGTGATTCATATGCATGTATGTGCTTAAATTGATTTATATGTTATCAAATTTCAAAATTGTTTGTTTAATGTCAAGCAAATCACTGATCTCATGTTGCAGTTCGTATTCAAAGATGCGTCGCATGGAGGACCTTCTCCATAATATTTTTGAGACTGCGGTAAAATTATTTTGAACACTTAATTGTTCTTGTTTGTTAATTTTGAAGGTATTCATGTGCGTTCAGTCAAATTAAGTTAAAAATTAAATTGATTCATGTTATTCTCATATATTTTACAAAATTTCAATCTTCCCTTGCTGGTGTGTAGTAATAATTTCACTCATGTAGTTTTTTATATTTTTGTTGGTTCGTTGTTTTTCACCGAGTTTTGCTTCTTAGTTTTTTTTTTTTTTTTTTTTTTGCAATTTCAGTAAGTATTCACTACGTCTATACTTTCTCATACTTCAGAGGACTAATCATTCAACCCTAATATTTAGTTAGCCTATTTTCCGTTCTTCTTTTTTCTGGTGATCCCGCGCGAGATTTACAGATTTTGGAGCATATTGAAAGTGTATTTACATTTCATCGAAGACGCACCAATCAAAGAAATAATTAATTATACATTCAAAAAAGGATTTAAAATAAAGTGTATTTCTATTGCAACTTTGAAATATTCTCCTATGTTGTCCTTTGAGAGAAAATTTATATGACCAAAGTATCTCTTTCAAATTTTCGACGATTATTTCTGAATGATTGAAAAAATTCACAGATAATTTCTAGAGAAAATATTGACTTTTTTTTACAAAAATAAAACATAAAGAGGAGCCTTGCAACGTCACAATTGTAAATACGTTTTTTCGTTTTTACTTATCAACATATCCATTGGATCTTGCTAGGTTGAAGCTCATTCATTATTTTTCTAGACAGGAGGCTCAACTGTGATGGATCGTATAGAATCAAACTCTAAAACAGCTCTTGACGCAGCACAACACACGGAGTCCACTAATTTTGATGAAAACTATGAGCCACACGACCACAAACCGACGGGTAAATCTGCCTCGTAAGTTGTCACAAATACAGAAACGTTGGGGCGCCCAAGACAAACAAATTGTATTCGTCAAGATAGAAGGCGCATCTTGCTTGAAGTCAAACACATGTTTGACTCATTCAGTTGTTTTGGCTGTCAAAGTCCGAAGATCAAAATCTCAAAATCGATTGAAAAATAAAACTGTAATAAAAATTAGTTGGGTAGGTAAACTTTTTAGTTCAACGTACATCTAACGGTTGAATAATTTAGTTCTCGCATGTCTATATCTGAAATGGAATATGGAATAACGTGTATCGAATGTTATTTTAATTCATTGATGCACAGATTTTTCTCATGTAACTTAAAGGATGACGGAGTTGGCATCTTGTTAATTCATCATCACATCCTTTCTTAATAGTGACTTTGTGGACCAAATTTCTGTTACTGACTTGTATCTGATTTTCTTTTCACGCTTCAATATTTTTAACAATTTCTATGCAATAACCAGAATAGCCCATCCAATTTTTCTCCTATTTTCTGCAAAGTTTTATGTATAATGCTGTGTTTGATTTGAGTAGACTAATTTTTAATTGATATTAAAAACCAATCCTCTGATTACAGCAAATATACTCTCGAATTGTCAAGGAAAAATTGTCCAAAATTAACACTATTCCAAACCTTTGTTCTATAGAAATTTTGCAGCAATATCACTTCTGATCAAATCTGTTGTCGGAACCGGGATCCTAGGAATGCCCAGAGCTTTCTACAATGCAGGCTACATTCTCGGAACATTCGGCACGATATTTATCGGAATAATAACAGCCACTACCTCTCATTTAATTGTAAGTTTCACTGAGTAGTTTTTCAAGAATAATATCATCAGACCTCAACACAAAACTCATAGAGTCACGGAAATCTATGGGGATAAAAAAATTTGAAGTCAATTTGATCCAAAATTGAAACGATTATTGGAAATAGGACTTTTAAAATTCCTTCTACCCCCATAAAACTAATTAACTTTTAAATCTGATTTATCAGTAAATCCCCTCCCACTCCTCTACACTCCCCTGTGTCTTCTTTTAAGACAATAATTGTTGGAAATTCAGAGATCAGAAAATACTTATAAAATATTAAGGGTTCACTGAAACTTATTTAGGATGAAAGATATGACAGGATGGTGTATTATTCATTGACGTCTCAACTTGTTGCACAACTGTTTTCACAGGCTGAATCGGAACACGAGTTGTGCAGGCGGAAAAGAATTCCTCGCATGACTTATCCTGAAACAGTCGAAGCGGCGTTTGAACAGGGCCCTCGAAATGTAAGACGATTTAAATATATTGCAAGGTAAAAAAAAAAAAGTTTGTAATTTCAATGAACTTAATTCAATTGGTAATTATAAGAGAAAAACTGTTTATAAAAATCATTCGCAATGGGTCTATCGTACACAAGATAAACATTGAGCAGTCAACTGAGTACTTTTTCAACATGTAAAATCGTGCGAAAGTCACACGTTGAGGCTCTGCATAATTTAAAATATCTAAAATCCACTCTTGAACGCACAAATTGCGTAGTCTGTATCACGGGTTTTTCACATTCACCTTCCAAAGTGGTTAGTTTTTTTTTTTACCGTGTGCAGTCTACTATATACGCTCAGAGAGAGCAAGGAGGTTGGATCACATTCATCATCGAGGAAAAGAAGGCCAAAAATTGCTATAGAATTCAAAATTTTGATTTCTAATGAGTATCAATGCAAGACTGAGAAGGAGAGTGTTCATTTTAGACAGATGCATTGGAATATTAAGTTGAGGGCACGCTGAGAGATGTATAGCAATTTGGGTACTTTTAGACTTCGTCAGTAGATCACTCTGGTAAAAGAGAGACCAGAGAGAGAGGACAACCTACTACTAGCAATGAAACGAACAATCCTGCAAGACCTTTCAACCTTATTTAGGGGGTTGTTTTCTCCTTATTTATCTACACTATAAAAACTAATGTTGCGAATTAGTTGAAAACAAACAAAAGAAAAATGTGGATCAATTTGCGATATTCTTTGTTTATTGTTAAGTTCAGGTTTTTTACATCTCTCTCTGAAGAAACCTAATTTCCGGTGACTAAAAAAAACTGCTCCTGGACATGGTGAATTTGAAAAAGTACAATACGAGTAATGCGCTAATAATGCGTCAAAAGAGCGGATTTGAAGATGTGCTCAACGTGCATTCAGAGCAATTTGTATACGTAGAGAGTATTTACCTGGTTGTATCCTATCCACCCAACAGACTCGTTGCAATCCGTTTGCGATGGAACAACTTAATTCGAATTTTACTGTAATTAAGGAATGAGAAATGTTAAGAAGTTCATGATTAATTGTGTTAATTAACAGTATAAAATACTTGCAATGGTTCCTTAGTAGAAATGGGGAGTAATTTTTGCTAATAGTTGATTGATGCAACCAAACAACGCCTTATGAAAATATCAGAGTGAAAAACAAACGTTAGAATTCAGGAAATTGAAGTTCTACACAAACTGCACGAGTTCAATTTCACCTTCTTAAATAGACAGATGATCATACATGCATTTCTGGACCGAGAATAGTAACTAAAAAAATGAAATTTTTAATTTTTAGAGTGATCTGCAGTTCGTTTTTGGTGATGATGGAGTTCAGCGGTGGCTGTGTGTATTTGATTTTCATCGCTGAAAATATTAAAGAGGCAAGCTTTTATTTACACGAATAATTGAGTATCCTTCCAAAAAGGTTTTTATTGATTTGTGAAACGGTCACTAGACATAGAAATTAAAATCCACTGGCAATAAATTTTTTCAATTTATCTGACTGGTTAAGCAATATTCCGGAATGCTTCACCCAGAAATGGTTGAGTTCAAAGTTTTATTTTGAGGTCTAAATCATGTTCCAGAATTAAATGAGCCATTTGAAGTTAGAAATTGTCGCCTCCAGCTGAAATATAACTCGGGAAAACCGTTTTTTCTTGTCCCCCTTTTTTTACTCGGAGCTTAAGTGTATTAAAGTGTAGCAAAAGGTCAGATATTTGGAATCGGATGTTTGTTCAAAATATTACTCACAAATCTAGGTATCGAGAGAAAAGATAAAAATCAAGCTACGATTATGTATCAACTATTTTGGCTGTGTTACTCATGTAGCCCTCAAAGCACTGATACAATTAAGACAAACAGATCCAACACAACATTAAATTACAGTAAGGGAGAGGACGTGCGTAGATGACGGCGCAGAGATACAACTATAGACCGTATTCGATAACGATCCGATGTATCGTTTGGTTCAAAACAATGGAACATAACCTCAAACTAAACTAAAAGGATTTAAGTTGGAAAAGCTGAAAATGAGAACATTCCTAATAATTTCACATTACGTTGCCATTTGGTACGCAAAAGAATAAAAAATCTGTTACAAAAGACCCGTTCCCTCAGATTTCTGAATTTACTTTTGAGGCTATGTTTATGTTTTGAACCAATCGATATCGATACAATCTCACCCGTTTGATGTATCGAATACGATCTATTCGTGCTTGATGGATGTCCGTGATGCATCTGCCAAATGGGCCTGTTGCATGCAAGAGATACAGCCGTGCGAATAGAGTTTATAGAGGTTAAATGACACGAAAATTACGATGGTCACATTAAAAAAGTCTGAAATACACTCCTTACTGCGCAATTTGCGTTGTTAGGAACGCGCTTTTTCAAATTTCCCGCGTCTGGGGGCAGTTTTCTAACGGCAACTCGCGGCTATTTCCGGTCAACTAAAACTGACAACATAACCTAAAAATCGGAGCTCGTGATATCGTGAAATGAAATGTAGAAGGATTGCGTTGGATATTTAAAAGTTGATCGATTTCGTTATCACATAAAGCGTACATGGACCACTATAAGAGATCACGTTGGGTTTGTAAACAAACTGAAGGAAAAAATAACAACAAAAACAACGCCTCGGCATCTTCCGGAAATCACCGAGCCCGCCGTTTGCTCGTTTCCGGTGATTAGAAAACTGCCCCCAGACGCGGGAAATTTGAAAAAGCGCGTTCCTGACAACGCAAATTGCGCAGTAAGGAGTGTATTTCAGACTTTTTTAATGAGACCATCGTAATTTTCGTGTCATTTAACCCCTAAAAAGTCTATTCGCGTGGCTATATCTCTTGCATACAACAGGCCCATTGAAGGCACTATGGAGCGAGCAGGAGTATACTCGCAATGCTCCACCCTGTGTCGCTCAGAACGAGGTCAGATTACGTTTCTCCTATCTTCGGCTGTGTGGACACTCGATTTTTCCTTTTTTAAAGACCTTCACGTAGAGTTATAGTGTACATATATTATGGTGCAATACTTTTTGTCCAACACTAACCAATCTAGAGAAAATGAGTGAGCTCGGGAGAGAGCAATTACTGCATCAGAATTTGTATACGTTCGCAAACCAACTATTTTTGAACGGAGGTAAATGCATCATACGCCCTCCGTGAGAATCAAGAGAAGAAACTGCTTTATTTTAGCTAAGCTGGCTCAGTATTATTCACCTAGGCCGTACACAAACATGATTAAGTGAAACTACATCTATCACTACATTTGAATGTAAAATGGACATATTTCTACCAAACAGACCTATGTGGAGGTGAGAAATATGGGGTGTGCTCTAGAAATCTGCATAAGAAACAATGTAAAAGTGGGCGTGGTTCCTTTTGAAGAATTGGAAAAGCGGGATATTGCATTCTATCAAACAGACCTATGTGTCAACTGGGTGCGGAACTCATGAGCCGCGGGCATGGCAAGAAAGCGTTGTGGACAGGGCTCATGAGTTACAGCGCCCCGACGATGATCCCCGGCTCGTGCGTGGTCTCCTTCATTGCCGCTGACGTCACTGGCGCTTTATTATTCTCATTCACTCGCCACGCAAGAGAAATAACGAGCACACCCCATATTTCTCACTTCCACATAGGTCTGTTTGGTAGAAATACGTCCAAATATAATTTTGAAAACCCAAGTATCTCCACGATTAACCTTCCAGTTTCGCTCAGTTTAGTAATTTTGTACTTTTTGCAGGTATGTGACCATTTATTTTCTCCAGCACCGCTGAAATTTTACCTGATCTGTCTTCTTGGGCCACTCACTTTGTTATGCTGGATAAAAAATCTAAAAAATTTGGCACCCGGGGCAGCAATAGGCACTAGTTGTGCCACAGTTTGTATTGGTGCCGTATATTCTTTCATTTTTTCAGAGCCAATTTCGTTGGAGGGAAGAAAAGCAACTGGATCACTCAAGAGTTTTGCCCTTTTCTTCGGCACGTCTATGTTCGCACTTGCAGCTTTCGCAGAAGTAAGCAAAATATTTCAGAAATTTTTAATTTAGTTTGTTCAATCGTGTCATGAGGTAGGGAAAAGCAGGGCCGAGTTTAGGGGGTGGCCACATGGGCCCATGGCAGCAAAAGGGTGCGGCAAATTTTGCAATTTTTTTTAAATGTGGTAAGAAAATAAATAATCGGATACAGCAAAAAAATTACAAACGAGAAAAGGCGACAAAATCTCTCATTTCCTGAGGGTATAGTAATTTCTAATCGTGTCGTCTTTCGGTGATACAAGGGACAGCGTCATTAATTAGTTGAGTCAAGAGAGAAACCAAACACCCAATTTGGCCTAGAAAGGCCGGCGCAGGGAGCAATGATGACTAGGACTTGAGATGAAAAGTAGAAATCCTCGGCGCGGCGCGGCGATCGGCATGTAACACATATTAGCGCCTACAAGACTACATGAATACTTCACGCATTGCGTCAAACGCAGAGCGGTCAGCAGCGCAGCGGTCGGCGTGGAACGCACAGCGCCTACGAGACTGCAGGAATACTTCACGCATTGCGCCAAACGCCAATCACACTGCGCAGCTGCGGTCAGAGCGGCGCGGCGCTGCGGAGAGAGTTAACATTATTAAACCACATTTATGTTTGTTCTTTCATAATTTTTTCGTTCATTTCTTGTTATGGAAGGCCTTGTTCACACAGAGATATGATTACAGAACTTAACTTTTGCGCAAAGTTCCGTGAACTTTTGCTAGTAGCGTTGACAGGGCTTTCGCAAAAAATGTGTCCAACACGAGTAACCGCGTCTTATGCACCCCTTTCCCTCCGGCACGTTCACTCGATGGCTTTTCTTGATGTTTCAAAACGAAAGAGAAGGGGGCGGCAAAATACAGGCGGTCTATGGGCGGCAAGTACGTAAATCCGTCCTGGGGGTAAAGTGCATTTATATAATCAAGTTGCAATTATTTGAGCTATTGAATGGTTAATGATGAATGTAGGGGTTTCAATATATTCATTTCTTTAAAAATCTTACGCAACAAAATCTTTGTTCACATTACAATTTTTTTTGTACCAAAGAGGAGGACGATCTCTTTATCTAAAGAGGATCTTGCGTATTCTCATGAATAATAGAGTTCTCATACTTCTGAAATAATAGCTTGCTAGTGGACTGTGAATCGAAGATCGTGAAGGTACGCTAATATGTAATGCACAACAAAGGTTGCAATAATCCGTTGCAACTTTTTTTCTGATGACCAACTCTATGAGTTTTTTTTATGAGAGGAGCAGCAGCCATTTTATATTTTACAATGAAGGTTTCTAAAAATGTGTTTCTTCTACAATAATAATACTTCACACTTTACGATTTTTTGCACAGATAATGCCCATAAAAAACAGAATGACGAAACCGGCAAATTTCACCTCGGTTTGCGGTGTTGTCAACGTAGCGATGGTTTCGATCACACTTCTCTACCTCACCATGGGAATCTTTGGGTATTTAGCTTACGGAGCAAACACCCAAAATCCCATTACACTGAATCTGCCACAAACTGGAATGTGAGTTCAAGTTAACACCTTCGTTTTCCCAAAATATAAATACTATTTTCAAGGGGAAACATGGCAAAGAAGCATATTCTATCCGCAACGATGCCATTTACATGTGCATGCATGCGTTAGAAAATGTACGTAATTAGTTCTTTGCGAATCAATTTGTGTCTGATAGAATGACGTACTGCGGTCTGGTTATTGGAACTGATTGACAAACAAGATAAAAGGAGAATGGAGCGATCCTATTGGTTGAGACAGGTGGTTTTTGTAGACTGAAGGATTGAAGTGAAAGACCCATACATTAGGATCTCTCTTGGGTTGCCGTTAATAAGTCCAGTACTTATCTTCTTCGTCTATCGTAATCATCCGCCTCCACCAATGCAATCACTCCATTATATTTTTATCCTCTTCGTCTGTTACGACGTCTACTAATAATTCCAATGATCAATTCGTAGAACTCTTCGACGGGAGAGAAACCTGAGGCATCGCAAGTTATGCTAAGTACAACTCGTTTCATGGTATATTTTTTGAAAACCGTAACACTAAACCTTATTTTTTCGACTCAATATATTTGACGTTAAAGTATTTTTGCACCATCAGATGCCAGGTAAATTTGTGTTTCTTTTGCCAACCTCTGAATATCGATATGGTCGCATTTCTTTCTTGAGAGATGTTTTTTCTGGACATACCTCTTTAAAGTTTGAAATTAGTGAAAGACCAAATTTGTAAAATAATGAAACTTTTCAGCATCGGTGATTTGATTTGCGGGCTACTGGCTGGTTCCGTCTTTCTCAGCTTTCCTATCGGATTTTACGTTGTTGTCGAGGAACTTTGGCACAAGAATTTAAAGTTGAAATTTGGCCACTCGAAATATTTGGATCAATGGGAGTACGGAATTCGAACGGTTCTAACATTCACTACAGGTACGTCACATGATTACAAACATACATACATACAAGTCGCTTTACAGCACTCCCTCGCGCTCTACGACTCCTAACCTCCACTGCTCTCTTTCAAACCACAAATCTTGGGGGATTGAGCACCTTAACATTTCTGCTTCAATCCCGTCCCTCCAACCTTTCATTGGGCGCCCTCTGCGCCTTCTCCCAGGAGGAACCCAGTCAAGGACCTTCTTCGGCAACCTGTCTCCTGCCATTCTCTGGACATGACCATACCAGATGAGTTGTTTTGTCATAATGTCATGCACGATTACAAACATACAACATGGCATTATCAAACAAGCAACTGCTCTCCATAAACTCTCTTTTTTAAAGTCTCTGGGTCAATGATGCTCCATTTTTACTGGAACCATTAGGTGCATTTTTTTGACCGAATAGCATACAAACTTGTAAATGAAATCTGACTGATACCATTTTTGCAAACGAAACAGCTATCAGAAGTTGAAGACGGTTAACTGCCAGCAATCAGCGATTTGATCAGCGATCGTCACAATTTGAACTGATTGCATTGGGAAGTCAATTCAAAATCTGGAGTATGATACAAACTGCTACCACTGGAATGAATCAAAATTTGTCTGAAGGAATTTTTTTTGGCTAACAAAAGTTGGTATTGTTTTCACATTTTTGACTTCAGAGACTTAATTTGTTGACGTTGATTTGTTTTCAGTCCTCTGCTGCATTGCGATTCCTAACCTAGAGCTTTTCATGGCACTTGTGGGTTCTCTGATGATGCCCGCCGTAGGCCTGTGGTTTCCGGCTATCATGCACATTCTTACGTTTTGGAATGAGTACACCGGATTTAAACGTGTTCTCTTAATTTTTAAGATTTCCATTCTCATATTTACCGGTATGTTTGCTCTCGTTGTCTCTGTATCCGTCACCCTTCTCGAAATTTATGAGACAGTCCTCTAATTATAATAATTTCTCGCTCCTGCATCAAAACCATGCTATCTATCTCAATTGCAATGAATCATCACACTTTTCCAAGCCTCTACGTCAATTCAGCGACCCATTACTTTATGGAGGGGAACTCTGTCCACCGATTTTAGGTGTCAGTATAATGAACAGGGATGTACCGTTTTTGAATCTTTTACTGTCAACATTGCTCATAGTGTTACGTACTCTGTATTCTCTGATTCTGATAAAAACTTCCAACAATGTTCTCAATTTTTTTTGGAAATCCAGAAACCAAGTCACCGTATTTGACTTACGAAGTTGTAATTTAGTGCAGCAGAATAATTTTTCCAAGTTTAGGTAGCCTTATTTAATGAGTAAGGTCGTATGATTTTGGCACTGAGGTCCCAAGTTCAGTTCCCTGAGATCGTAGAAGTTCATGAGAATACTCATAAATTCGTCATATATGCTGTGGATGACAGTATACCACTTCAATATCCTTTCTGTCTAAAAGGAGTCAGCGACGCGGAATAACATAGTCACCCAGTGATTACTCTCATACATAAGCTAGCCTAATATTTGAGTAATTACTGGGTGCCTATACCTTCAATATGGTCGTATTTCTATCAAACGGAACTATGTTCATCAAGACATGAGCCCTGAGACCCATGAGCATAAGTGCATAATAGGGCTCATGTCATAATGAACATAGTTCCGTTTGGCAGAAATAAGTCCAATTGTAGCTCTCCAATCCAGTTATTTCAAGTTTTACTGAAACTCTTTTAGAACAAGGCATAGTCTTCACACCTGTTTAAAATATTTTTCCCACATTGATACTTCAAGGTATGATGTAAGTATTCTGAAAAAGCTAAGAATTTACGTGCATAAGATCCATTTTCATGAGGCGCTCTGCATGAGAAAAACTCGAAAAATCTGAAGTGGAGTGCCAACGTCTGGATTAGTGCGTCAAACTAGTCGATCTGATGTGATAAAACCGTGGACCACATCTACACATCTTGAACTACATTTATATCTTCTGAAGTTCATCTTGCTCTTAGGAACTACTAATTTTGGCTTACTCATAAAAGTACTCATCTGTCTCGGGAAACTAGTGACGTGCACATTGTTTGTACTGTAAAATGAGCCAAAAATTGTAGTTTTGTATGTATAAGCCGCTTTTACGGCGCGCTAGGGCGCTCTGGATTTGAGAGGGCGTTCTGCGGTGCCCATCCGCCACAGGAATCTGTCATGGTAAAGATCTTCTGGAAAGCTGGCATCTCTCAATCTATTCACGGATGCCCTCTACCCACCGTTTGGCTGGACGCCCTCTCCGTTTCCTACCTGGGAGGACCCACTCCAACACCTTCTTCAGCAACTTTGCAAAATTGTAGTTTTCTATCGCAAAATGTATCGTCGCTCCTTTGACGTAAGGGCGTATTTCCATTTTCGCGTGAGCCCTGTGCTCCGTATAATCATATGCTCTCCGAAGCTCACGTTGAAATCGAGGTACCCCCTGAAGTCAGAGGAGCGACGATCTATGCTTGGCTGCTTGCGTTATCCTTGTAACGGGCGAGAGATGCAGATGAATGCCACCTCTGTGTACCCTGCGAATCTGTGCCAGAACCTTTTTTCCCAGATGACTCAAGGTCCATCTGGACGTATTTACGCTAAAAGGAACTATGTGCATAGGGATTGCATGTGACATAGCTCCTTTTAGCATAAATACGTCCATCTGATACTTTCAAGAGTCTGGAGGTGGTGGATGGCTACGTACGGTCCATGGTCTCACCTCTTGAGAAAATGGTTGCAAGAACTCCCTAGCTACGCCCATGATCCTCAATGCGGGAGAGGATACGCGTGATGCACCGGGGAGGGGGGGGGAGGACGTGTCACCGTTTCAGTTAACATAATGAGATGCGTGTCGTCTATTAAAATGCCTTTTTATCTCCATCAAACTAATAAATAACAGATATTAGTTACGGATTGCATTAATTCACACATTTTCAAGTGGTTCATTCAGTGAGTAAGCTATAAGATTTCCAAAAACAGCAGTTTACGTCTTATTTTGTCCGATGGCGAGGCGTGAATTGGACTGAATTTTAGCAATTGAGAACTATAAATTCTGGCTCATCTGGAAAAACACTTATGTGTACAGGGAAAATAATGGCACATACGTTGTTTTTAAACCGGGCTAGAATTTATAGTTCCAATTTGCAAAATGTAGTCCAATTATCGATTATCCATATTTCCCCATTTAAAACTATGGTAAAGTCTCGAATTTTAGGTGTTCGTTGCTAGCACCTCGTTCATCGATCCTTTTCCATAGATTTAAATGACAGATCAATCGATACATCGCAAAACAAGTCACGCCACTGATTTTGTCGTGTAAGGAGATGATCGAACCAATCGTAAAAGTTGGAGCGCATGGAGGATAGGTGGCAATGCGCCGCGCCGCGATTATGATGAGGGTAACAGAAAATTATGAAAAAAAGTTCTGAACGCCAATCATAGTTTTCAAACGAGACTGAAAGAACAAAAATCGGACGACTAGTCTTCGAGATAAAGCGCGCTGCAAAAAAATCACCGAAAAAATTAACAGCTGCTTTAGTATTTAAATTGTTGTTGTTACAATATAAAAATGCTGACACAACATTAGAATTTGTTCGTTTTACAGTAGGCGTAGTTAGGTTAGCATTTCTCCGATGGTAAAATCAGAATTTGAATCTTGTCGGACATGTTTTCAACAATATAAATGCTAAATGAACACTTAATTTTCTTTCCCGTGAATGCTCGGGGTCCATCTTTAACGATCGCCATCTTGGTCCCTGTCAAAAAATAAAGAGCTCACAGTCTATATGCTTCCAAATTGCACCATCCTCCAATAAAGCGGTCCTCAGCTTGATGGAATTTTTTGTCGGAACATCTGGGGTTGGAGATCAAAGACGAAGCCGCATGCGTTATCGTAGTAAAGTATAGTGCCATGATAATTATTGGACCTCAAATGAAAAACAAAAGTTTAATTGAGGTATCAAAAATAAAGGATTCGCGACTGCTCTGCTTCGTAATTGCATCATCAGTTGAATTTGAAGCGGAAACGTCCCCTTGTACTTATGGTGCCATGATAACGAAGATCGGATGCAAGTGCTTTGTAACGTAGTGGTTCCATCGTTACTTCTATCCGGCAGTACAGTGAGTGGCGTTTGGTAGGTAGTGTCTACTTCCATGTCTATTTCATCACGGATAAAAAAAAGCACGAGTTTGTTGTGTGATATGGACATTTCCAATTAGTTGTGGTAGTACACGAACTAATTGTGGTAGTACACGAATTAATTGTAGTAGTACACGAACTAATCGTGGTCGTACCCCAATAAATTAGGTTACTAACCCAAATGTTCCGGTTCTACCACAATTAATTAGGAATGTCCGTATCATCCAAAAAAATGTGGTATAGTACCACAGTTTTAGGGGATAATCCTTAACGCTTTTTTCCCGTGATACCTAGAAGTCTGCGGGCTGATTGTTGAAATTGATAGACAAAGTTATAGATGAAGAAAACAAGTGGATATATGGAGATCCTCTCGGTGGAAGCGGGTGGTTGCGATGAATAAAGGAGGTAGGTATAGACTAACTAACGGCAACTCACGAGAGGCCCTTTAGTTAGTCCATCATTTTCTCCCTTAGTTTATAACAACCACCCAAATTAACCAATAAGGTTGTTCCATACTCCTTATGTCTTCTTTGTCTATTGGTTTGTGTATCAATTTCAACAATCAGCCCGCTGGTTTTCCGTATCTTTTAGCGTCACGCATAGTTCAGCAGCGGGCTTATTGCCCAAATTTGTAAACAAAGCTATAAACAAAGAAGACATAAAGGGTATGGAGCGAACCCATTGGTTGAAATGGTTCGTTCCTATAAACTAAGGGAGAAAATTATGAACTACACCGGGAAAAAAAAAGAAAAGAAAAATGCTGAAGTAACATTCCGGATATTAAAAATCTGCGCGATAACTCTTGAATGTTGATATGAACGCTACGGTTGTTAATTCGACATAGCTAGGATGTTACTTTAACAGCCAGAGTATTCATAACAACATTCAAGAGTTGTCGCGCAGATTTTTAACATCCGGGATGTTACTTCAGCAACTTTTTTTTTCGGTGTAACGATAGGGTCTCTCGTGGGTTGCCGTTAGTCAGTCTTTTATGTACCTTCTTTGTCCATTGCAACCACCCGCTTCCTTCAATAAGATCCCTCCATATCCCATATGTCTTCTTCGCCTATAGCTTTGTCTACAGATTTCAATAATCGGTTCACTGGAGTCAAGGAGTTAGCGGAGGTTCTCTCCCTGCCTTTGTCATTGGCAGATCCAGCAAGTTGACAACATTGGTTCCTCTTCATTTAAACCTATAGAAATGTATCGATTCTCGAAGGAGCCTGCGGGCTAATTGTTGAAATGATAGACCTAGCTATACACAAAAAAGACATATGGAGTATGGAGCGATCCTATTGGCTATTGGCTGGATGTCTCACCATTGCATTGATAACGTTACATGGGCCAGCACTTGAAATGAGAGGAAGAAAGGGGGGCTGTCAGGTAAAGTCGTTACACTTCTTTAATCGACGAACCAAACGGCTGAAAAGTCGCATGCGCCGCGTTTTTCAGTCCACCGACTGCTCAACTTGGAACTGGTCTTCTCGCTGGAGGATTTGAGACTGTTATCTCTCCTTGGTTGCAACAGAAAGATCAATTTTTTCCAAGAGGGAGAGAGAGAGGTAGAGAGGGAGAAAATGGTACAATTGGACTGCATTTTGCAATTTTCAACTATAAATTCTGGCTCTTCTTGAAAAACACCTATGTGCATAGGGAAACTAAAGGCTCATACGTTGTTTTTAAACCGGGCTAAAATTTATAGTTCCAAATTGCAAAATGTAGTACAATTATGGAACGTTGTCCATGAGACAGAAAACTTGGTAGCCCCCTGACGGTTAGGCAACCCGCAACAATTAATCGCCAATCAACACGCGGTTGCCATACCCAGGAAGTAAACCAAACCCAACCGTTGCCTACGAGAAATCAGATTAAATCAGATCGAGTTAAATCAGATTTTTCTGCACGATTTTACAACACCGGTGACGTCATAGCATGAAAACACGGTTACCAATTTGGGCCATTATATCCTTACCCAGCGCACGACAACGCTCGGCAACGCCCATCGTTAATTCGGATTTTTCTGCACAATTTGGTCAATTGTTGGCCGCATATCCTCATATTTACATTACTAATGAATTAAATGGCACCCACCCATTTTTAGGGTTCACATCTTAAGAAAATGGATCGAAGTAAAACATCCAACCCCACCGAGTTAAATGTGGTAGACGACATGGATTCTTCGGATTTTGGTGAAAATTACGAGCCGCATGACCACAAACCACTGGGCGAATCAACTTCGTAAGTTGCAACTTTTTTAGCATGCTAGGTAGTCATGTTCTACGTTCATTAATTTGAGGCATCTATCACTCAGGTCAAGCACACGGTTATTTTTAATATTCAGACACCTCAAACATGTCCCTAGAAATTGTAGAGCACCATTTTTTGGTCCCATTTGAAATAGGTAATTTCTTTGGTACTGAAATATTCCTTAAATGTGCATGGAGATTATTTGTTAACTTGCTGATTTTGCGTAGTCAATTCTGTGGTCACGTATGAGGGGAGACCCAAAAAACCGGAATTTTGCCTTAAATTGGCAACGATGGAAAATTACCGGGTTTCACTGCTGTGGGATGTAACTAGGAGCTATGAATATGCTAAAAATGCTAAAATGCTAAAAAATGTGCTACGGCGTTGCAAATTTGGCCTGGTGCCTACTCATAGCTCCCAGTTACACGTCCTAGCAGTACTGCCATGCTAAGGAAGAACACCGTATGAACTTTCAGACGCTGCCAAATTTCCTTTAATGAATCACAAATTTCCTGGTAAACTTATGAATATTTTCCTTCCAATTTTTCAGATAATTTACTCGCAATTTAACATAAACTTCCCGAAAATTTCAAGGAAAAATATTGATAACTTTTCTTAAAAATACATATTTTACCGAAGGAAATTCGGCAACTCTCGAATGTTCATACGGCGTTCTTCCTCAGCACGACAGAGTAGAACTCCGAAAATTTCCACCGTTGCCAAGTTAAATCAAAATTCCGTTTTTTGGGTCCCCCCTCGTAAGATACTCTCCTGAAAATATATAAATTGAACCGCTCGCTTTAACAGATACTGTGAAACATTGTCACTTCTGGCCAAGGCATGTGTCGGAACCGGAATTTTTGGTATGCCGAGGGCGTTTTTCAACGCAGGCTACATCCTCGGAATTGCTGGTACGATACTTGCTGGAATAGCAACGAAAACCAGCATGCATCTAATAGTAAGTAAAAATCGCAAATAATTATGGCCTGAGGACTGTACACTGATAAAAATCGAGGAGTGAAATAGATCGTATTGGATATTGGTTCGATGTATCGTTCGGTTTAAAACAAAAGGACATAACCTCCAACAAAAGTTTTAGGATTTAAGTAGGAAAAGCTGAAACCCGTTCCCTCAAATTACTCAATTGACTTTTGAGACTATGCTATGTTTACATGTTGAACCAATCGATATCGATAAAATCTTACGTATTTAATGTATCGAATACGATTCATTTGGTGAATAGTTCACACTTGAGTTTATTGAGCGCCTAAAGAACCTGAGCGATTGGAATGCGAAATGACATTCGTTCCATAAGAGCGTATGGAACTTCTTTAAAAGGGTACATTCCTCTCTGCAGGAGTGTAAGTGACTCCGTGAAGAGAATTAATTTTATCTCGCATTCATATCACTCAGATTTTTTGGGCTCTTCTAGACGGCGGCACCAAATTTCACACTAAAATTTGTAACAGTGTAAGTAACGAAGTGAAGGAATAGTGCAGAATCTACACTACTCTAACGGACTGACTTGAGTGAAAGGAATGAAACATTGTAATCGAAGATTAATAAATAAATGCAACTCAAAACAGCTTTGAAAGGTCCACTTGAAACGCTCCAGAGTCCTTTCTGGAAACTCTAAATCTAATTTCTCAAATTTTTTGGCTCAATAATTTTTCCCTTTGAATGGTGCCGTCAGCATTATTCTGTTATCTAACAGTAAGTTTCGCCGCAAGTAGCTCCTCTTTAGCTGATAAATTGAACACATTACAGGGTGATTCAGGGTTAACGGCCAGACTGCAGGAGCGTGTTTAATTGGTTAAAATGAGACCTTTTTGGTGTCTAAAGTTTTTTTCCAAAAAAGCCCTCAGTTGGAGCTACGAGCCCCCAAAAATTTCGGAAAGTGATAGTTTTACCTGAATTTTGACAACGGGTGTGAACCAAAGCTCATGAAAATTTGTACTTTTCTGCCCTGCATTAACAAGATATCTAAAAAAAATATCAAAATCTCAATTTGGGGGTGTTTCGGCTCCCGTAGTCTGGCCGTTTAACCCTGGATCACCCTGTATATCTATCTTAATCGATTCAAATTTCTGTTGTCATGAAATTATAATGACAAAATATAACGATACATCTTCTACGAGACAGCTATGGGCAAAAACGTGCAAAAATTGTGAATTTCTCATCGTAGGTCATCAAATTTTCTTGCTAAAATTGTAAAATTGTCACAGGCAGAATCAGAGCACGAGCTGTGCAAGCGAAAAAGAATCCCGCGTATGACTTACCCAGAGACAGCCGAGGCGGCATTTGAGCTGGGCCCAAGGAGTGTGAGAAAATTTAAAAAAATTGCAAGGTAAAATGAATAGTTTGTACCTCTTTAAATGATAACTGAAAAAGCAAATCCATAAGACTTAACAATGCTTATCATATAATAAAATATTTCAACACAAAGATGAAAAATTTCGAAAAATTCTGGATTTATGTAAAGTTTAAGATTAGAATGTTTATCTTGCGGGAGACTCCTGCCTTTGAGATTAGTAGAAGCAGAACACTTCTATTTTAAACAGATTGATGAGCGCTCCGTGGAGTCTCTACACTGAAAAAAATAGTTATGCTCTTAAGGCTCCTGCACTCCTTTTGTAACAGTCACAGAAACTTCCGATATGAGGACAGAGTACTCTGTTCCCACGAGCCACGACCGAAGTTCTGTTCTCACGACAGAAAAATTCTGTGAGATAACAAAGAAACTGCAGGAGCCCTGTGAACAGAAGGCTCTGTCGTCAGCACCATCTATTTTTTTCTGTGTAATGTAGTAATACTCGAAGTGGTGGTAAATCGAATTCATTACGCTCCAAAGTATCTATTCTATTACTATATTTCTGGTAAAATAATGTTATGTTTTATGATTTAATGGTAAGTATCGTTTAATTTTCAGGATAGCTTGCAGTGCGTTCCTACTAATGAACGAATCTGGTAGTTTTTGTGCACATCTGATTTTCGGCGTTGAAAATATCAAAGCGGTACGTCAAAAAGCAGTTTTGAGAAATTGCTAAAGAATAAACTAAAAATAAGTCCAGTAGATATCGAGCTACTGTAGAAGATCGATACGACGTTGCAGATATTGGACTACATTTTTGTTGACAAATCATCGATGTCTTACCTTCTGATAATAAATGAAGTGAGAAGATTGAATAATGGTCGTAGGTATAAAGAACTTTCCTAGCTTTTCTCGGAAAAAAATATTTAATTGAGAGAAACGAGGCAACGTTGGATTGCTCATACGGCGTCGAAACACAACATAGGCTTTTTAAGCCCTATTATTCGATGCCACGATTATTCTAACGCGAGCTCCAATAATCGCGCTGAACACAGTGCGGCCGGCGATAAACGTATATCAGCGCCTGCAAGACAGGAGGAATACTTCTCGCATTGCGCCCAAGAGTACGGTCGGTGTAAGGCCCATATAAGCGCCTACAAGACTGCATGAATCCTTCTCGCATTGCGCCAAACGCAGTGCAGGCGGTTAGTTGGCGTGAAACGTAAATTAGTGCCTACAAAACTTTAGAACTTTACGACTGCGTGTCATCACTCTAGACTTTTTGATCCCGTTTTTACCATAATTAAAGGGAAAACATGTATCATCATTGTAACGATTCAGAAACTGGGGTGATATTTCATCCGTTTTTGGTTACATTAAAAGAAAATAGAACGAACGGAAATATCGCGTCGAAGTTTTCAATACTTTTATTTGAGACCATTTACGTAAATGTGCGGAAACTTTTTAGAAAAACTGTGTGTAGCTTTGAAAAAATGTATTAGAAATAAAACTTAAAAGTTGTGCATAACGTTGCAATCAGAAATGAATAGACGCTTTCTTTGGGATGACCCGTCGGGTTCTGAATCCATTCATCTCCTTAAGAACTTGAACATGGTTGTTCTGTAATTTTCTAAGTGCAGTTTTTTCAATGGTCGGCGGCCACATGTTTGAATGTCTTTAAAAGCTCTCTGGTTCATTCGTGCTGCAAGGGCTATCCATAGAAGAGAGACATGCCTGTAAGTGAGAAGAAAATGAACAGTCTTCCGCGATCTAGTTATCCACCACATACTACCAAGACTGCTAGATTAATGCTTCCTCATTGAATATTGAATATTCGCGCAAACATGGGAGTTTTCAGTACCCGAAAAAATCGTGCAATCCTTTGAATCTCCAAAAAGGTAAAAAAGGGGGCATTCGCGCAATCCTATTGCTGCCCTGTTATTTTGGACGACCAGCTTAGAAGTATGGTTGATCTTAATTACCTTTAAAAATTTTCCTGGCAAGTCTTGCCTACTTCGCGTAATACATCAAGTTTTGTATTGCTTACAGATCTGTGACCACTTATTTTATCCAGCATCGCTAAGATTTCATCTGCTTCTTCTGCTCGGCCCGTTTATATTGCTGTGTTGGATAAAAAACTTAAAGCATCTGGCACCTGGGGCAACAATAGGCTCTGGCTGTGCCCTTGTTTGCATTGGTGCCGTATATGTTTTTATCTTTTCGCAGCCAATCACGTTAGAGGGAAGAAAGGAGATTGGGTCACTGAGACCTGTTGCCTTATCTTTTGGCACCATAGTTTTTGCACTTGGAGCTTTCGGAGAGGTACGTTTATAAAAGTGATCCTAACAAAATGATGATCTTAATTTTGTTAGGATCTCCGTTTGGTCATATACGTAGGATACATATTGCAATCGCAAAGAGAATATGTTCGACATATTTTAGCGCAAACCACAAAACTAACACTCACACCGTTTGCGAGATATTGGTTTTTAAAGATTTGGAAAAATGGAAACTTTGCCCCACTGCCCCCCACTTTTTATTAGTCCAAGGGAGACGGAATTTTAATTCGGCAGCGAGGAAAATTAGTGCAACAAACTGTGGGGGGGGGGGAGGGGCGAACCCTTTTTGGAACGACGAGCCTTTCTTCGAATCTTACAAATTGTTCCAAGATTCTTACTTACCTTTTGTTCGAGTAAGTATCAAATATTTGTGGTATGAGAAATATTGCCCTGCATCTCACGAAAATTTCATGAAAGGATAAATGCATAAAAGACTCGGTAAAAATTAATTTTTTTCTGTTCTTCTTCGGGATTGTATGCATTGTACGTGTTTGTCTCAATTTTACAAAGAATGTCTTTTGCCTTCTCATAATAATTTGTCTCTTTCTATTGTTTTTCTGTAGAAAAGCTCTTTTCCAATAGATAGGTGGCTCTTTTCTCTATAATCTGCATGTTTAATGAAAAAGATGCTGTCTCAGTCCCAGTTGCTGCCTCTTTTAATCTTGAGAGGAGAAATATGAGAATAAACCACTATGTGTACATGAAAATTTTTGTCCTCACTATAGTATATGCCAATAAAAAACAGGATGACTGAACCGGCGAAGTTTGCATCGACATGTGGTGTAGTCAACGTTTTAATGATCCCATTCACGGTTCTTTACGTCATCATGGGATTTTTTGGATACTTGGCTTTTGGAGAAAACACCCGAAACCCCATCAACATGAATATGCCGGAAACTGGAGTGTAAGTATATGCAGTGCGGATGTGTAAGAAATTTCCATTCTAATGAAACAAAAACAGAGCTTCTGTGGTAAATACCTCATACACTGAAAAAAAGTTCGGTAAATCCGAACTAGCTAGGATCATATGGAACCACGATTTTTTTCGGTACACACGACCGACATTCGGTCTGCTCAGCCAAAATGTTTGGTCCACTGAACCGAACTGTAAGAATTTATCTTAGTTCGGTCGCACAAACCGAACAATTCGGTTTAACAGACCGAACGATTCGGTTGAACAACCGAACAAAACCTGGTTCCATATGATCCTAACTAGTTAGGATTTACCGAACTTTTTTTTCAGTGTAGAGTCATTAATGATGAACATTTGAATAATGGGGGAATGAGGCAATGGATAATTACTCGTATTAAAAGAGGATCCAAAATGACAGAACACCTTCAATTCTCCATGTACATTAAGAGGATTTCTCTCAGGGAGGAATAGTTGCTCTACAAATCATGCTCAACTCATCGCGAAATCAAAACTAAAGCTCGAAGATACTCACATCTTACGCATGCGTTCAACTATTCGTGCGTATGAGATTCTTTTGTAGTGTAGTCGAATAATTGAAGGCGCTTCGTCATTTTTAATCCTCGCAGTAGAGGCCGTCGTGCTCCCACCACGGATAAAGTGGTGAGCGCCTGGAGTGTCGAAACGCCTGGGCTCTCGTGCGTATGCAACACGGCCATCCACGAAGCCCGAATAGTTGCATCCAGGAGTTATAATAAAACTCAGTCCGTGGTCGTCGCGTGCGATACTAAATGGGGGCGCTTTGTTGTCACTCTTATACATTAATCTAATTCCAGCCTTGCCTATTGTGCCGATGATTCAAACCATGTTTTACTTCCCATATTAACCAAACTTTTGTGTTGAAATTTTTCTCGGTGTACTTTCCACGGAAATGGGGTTTCTGGCCGTTTCACAGTTCGGCAACAGTGCTTTGACAATCACCGAAAATCGTCACGTATCTTTGAGGGCGCGCTGTGAAAGCGACTTGAATATAAATCTTTAAGGATTTTTTATTAAGTCTTTCCTCAGTCAAGTAAACATTTTAGTAGGAATGCAGAGTGTACATTATGTAAATCACATGTTTAACTATTTCTCTTTTAAAGAAAAAAAATAGAAAGCTCAAATTCAAGATAAATGTTATTTTCAGGATGGGATATTTGATTCGGGCATTGCTGACTGGCTCCCTTTTCATGAGTTGTCTCATTAACAATTATGTTGTCATCGAGGAACTTTGGCACAAAAATCTGAAGCTGAAATTGGAGGGCAGGAGACACGTTGGCCAGTGGGAATACGCATTTCGAACGGTTGTAACGTGCGCCTGTTGTAAGTGATTTATCGTATTTGTTCATTGACAAACGATCGCCATTCTTTTGCATATATAAAAGCCGTTTGTGTACATAATCAACCGTAAAGCTGCTCTTCTTTTGGTTGAATTCGACATTTTTGAGCGTTTCGTATCCTAAAATGTTCATATAACACAACGGTAGGAAACAACGTCGGAAATTTAAAATTGAATAGAGAGGTTACAGTATTTTGCTAGAACAAAAACGAGACTTGCTTCTTGTGGAAAGGAGTAAAAAATCACCACTAAAACAACGAAAATTTATGGAATATACCTCTGCGTTTACAATCCACCAAGTTTGCAAATTATATGCTTCCAGCAGGCTAATCATTGAAATTAATAGACGAAGCAATAGAAAAAGAGAAAACGAGGGGATCGTATTGGTGAAAGCGGTTCATAGGAATGGATAAAGTAGGCAACTGAAAAAATAACTGACGGCAACCCTTAGGATACTGTAAAGCTAGGCGATTATTTCCCTCCATACATAACAACCACCCGCGTCAACTAAGAGATTAATAGGATAGCACCATTTCTCTTTTGTCTTCTCTCTCTCAAATTCAAGAATCAGCCCGTCGCTTCAAAAAGTAAGATGTAGCCTGCATGAGTACAAAGCCACTATTCAACCACTCGAGCGTGCCACAGTATCACTCGAAATTGAAGGCGATCTTAACGCACCAACTCATAAGGTTAATTTCTGAATTCACTGGACGCTTCCAACTAACCTCAGTATTCCTGAACGAATGTTTTAAAGCATAACGCTTTTAATTAATAATGATAGTAATTTGGTCTTCTTCTTTCAGTTCTTTGTTGTATGGCTATTCCCAACTTGGAGCTGGTTACGGCCCTGGTTGGTTCACTGGTGATGCCCGTGCTCGGAATGTGGCTTCCCGTCATCATCTCCTCACTCACATTTTGGAACAAGTACACTGGTTTTCAATTCACTCTCTTTATATTCAAGAACGTTGCTCTATTACTCACTGGTGTTTTCGCTCTTGTCTCCGTTCTGGTCACTGTTTTAGAAATTTATGAGTCCGTCCTCAAATAAAATTGATCTGTTAGTTTCATTACTGTGTTATACTTGTGAAACTACTTTATATTCATACTTTGTATGTACAGGGTGATCCAAAAGTTCCCTCGAAGTCCCCTTTAACTTTTTACCTGATCGAGGCAAGGATTTGAAACATGGGGGATGTTCTTAGGTCAAAAAAAATTACTTTTTGGCCCCCCTCAAATTTTCGGAGGGGCCCTCCTGAAATATAACGTCAACATACCTCTAAATTTTTCTCGTGTCAAAATACCTCTAAATTCTGATTTTTACACAAATCCATCGACAAATAACCGGTGTCAATTTTTGGCCGTCTTGGACTTTAACTGGCCATTTTGAACTTTAACCGGCCATCTGGAAATTTAATCGGCCGTCATTTTGAAACGGTTTGAGAATTTGACTTCGGTTTGCGCGAAAAGTTTTCTTCTTTTATGCTCTTTTGAACAAGCTATCACAAAGGGGGTACTCTCATTTGAAAAAAAGTTGAGGTCCGTTGCCCCCCAAAATGGCCCCCCTGAAAACGTCAGAAGAGCCAAGAAGTAGCTCCCTTTGACCTAGGTACATCCCTTATGTTTCCAATTTTCACCTCAATGAGGTAAAAGTTAGAAGGGGTGGAAGGGACTTTTAGATCACCCTGTATAAATACTTTTTATACATTTTTGAAAGGTTTAACCTGCAACTTATTTAGGTAGCGCATAGCACGACGAATCATCACTTCCGTGCCCGAAGAAATAATCAGAGTTCCAAAAGTTTATAGCTGATTGGAGATTTTACATAGGAGTGCATTCAAAATATGGTAAGATAATTATTGGCTTGCAACGTTTCTTTCACTCCACAGCCTACGTCTGCATTCATCAAGGGACAAGGGCTGCGGATTTTTGAAAAATAATGTTTTTTTGAAAACCTTCGCTCTACTCAAAATTCCTGGTGCTAAGTTAGAATCATGGCGACTTATGATGTCATTTGATGACGATGAATGAAGAATTTTAACTGAAGAATCGCCAACAAAAAATGTCTTTTATGCCAATATACAGCTTGAAAGAAAATCCTCAAAATGAGCCCATTTTTCGAAAAAAGGGAGGCTTGGAATCTACGTAGAAATATGCGAGACCAAAATTTGACTCATGTTCATGGTACTGAGGTCCAATAGCGCCAGGAATTTTGAGCGGAGTAAAGGTTTTCAAAAAAAAGTTTTTTTTTTTTTTTTTTGAAACACTCTAGGCTGCAGGGCTTCCATCAACATTTTAAAAAAATTCTTGCGGAATTCCAAAGGAAAGTTACAAAAAAATTTCACAGGTAAATTTGCAAAATCGATGAATATTAATATGGAACTTCCGAATATTTCAACGAAATAAAACTTCTTAGACCCCACCTACCTCTTTAAGTCTCTTAAGTCTGTAAAATTCAGTTTCAACCAACAATTTTCTCAAATGATCAATATACTGACTATTTTGATCGTGATGTCACCCCAGGGAGAGTGACTATTAAATCAGGTATCAGCATAAGCATAAAACGATAGGAGATTTTGCGGAATATGAGCCCCCCCCCCATTCTTTCTAGGAATAAAACTTTCCCAGTTGGGATACAGTTCTAGAATTATTTACCTTTCGGGCCCCCTCCAAGAAACTGTATATATCATGGCCCCGCCCTCAAGAAACATATCGACCGTGAGACTACCAGATGACGTTTCTCGTTTGCGGTGTTTAAATATCTCTGATCCCATTATGTTCTTTTGAAGGAGAACAAATCAATAGCATTCCTTATGGTTTTGAAACAAATTCCTTGGCACAGAGGACAAATATCAAGGAAGTATTCAAAAATTGACGTTGAGAAGTTTACCTTTTAAAAAATGAAGTATGACAGGAAATCTGCAACGTCACGACCCGAGAAACTTGTTATGGTAGTTTCACCGTCATACTATGCAAAGTCGACGATTTAAATATTTTAAATTACTGATAAGGTATACACTGTTTGTAAGCTAATTTACTGCATATTGCTTGCAAGTGCGTAAAGTATATTTTGATTTAATTTTGCAATAAGGAATCACTATTTCTCGATCCATTGAAGTACCTATACATATAATGTATCTCAACGGGAAAACAAGTATGGCACATACCTTATTTCTGAAATGCACTGGCAATAGAAGTTCCTTCATGCTAAAGATACTTATATTAATTTTTTATGATGTCTTTTGAGCTAAAAAGTCTTTCGGCAGTGCATTTCTTACCCTCATGTTCACATCATTAATTAAACAAGGACAACCTAGCTAGCACGTAACGTACAATCACGTGAGTCTTAAGAGGTATTATGCAACCAAAGACTCGCGTGTATACGCAGATAAATTCTTTTTGCTTACTGTGTATTGTGAAGCACATGAGTGATAAAAACTGTGGCTGAAGAACAAAGGAACAAAAAACACTTCAATATTTAATACTCAGGCATCCTGTGCACAAAGGAAAGCTCGAACTTGGGTGGCTCAAATTTTTAAAAAAAATGGTCGAGACAGAATGGAGGCAGAATGCCTCCTGATCTGAATCCGACTAAATACAAAAATCAAAATTATTTTCTTTCACGCAGATCAGTAAGTAATAACTTCCAATGTTTCAGCAGTATCGATAGTCTTAAGCACGCCCTCAATAACCGACTTCGACTTCCACGTAACGCTGACGGCTGTCTTATGTTATGATGAGAAAGATTTCATCAATACCTCGTTAATGTTTGTCAAGATTCTTTACGAACGTTTATTGAGTGGAAAAGATTAAATTAAGCCTCTCAGTGGCGTGATTAAAAAGTGTTGGATTAAAACTTGGAGTGAACTCACCTCTCTGAAGCTGCATCGTCCATGCTAATTTTTATCATGGATTCACTGTGCCTCGTGATCTTGACGTACTTTACCGGATATCACACTTGAATGTTGACCGTTAATGGTTCGTTTAATATTGAAAATATCTCGATCTTAGTTTCCGTCTCTGTTTGTTTCTCCCCCCCCCCTTTTTTTGTGTATGTAACTTTTCTTTGGGTGTAAACTTTATGTTTTCAACGTTTCTGGAACATAATTTTCATATTGCAATCAAACGTTAACTAATTGAGGAATCTAAAAACAATCAGCTCCAAGTGTTGACAATACTCCAGGGTAAGTAAAACATACATTCATGCCAATTTTGTGGAAAAATTATTGAACAGTTGAACGACTCCTTAACATAATAGTTGCATTTCTACGACGAAACTCCCAAACCATGCATCTTCGTTTGCGATGTTGCAAACTCCCTGTCATATTTTATTTTTTAAATGGGAAACTGCTGAATGATGATGCTTAAAAACTTTCGTGAGCTTTTCTTCTTGTGAGAAGAAAATTCTGGAGAAACTTCAAGGAAGTTGATTTATCCTCCTTTAAAGAATAGAATGAGAACGGAGATTTTGTGACACTGCAAACGAGATACGTGGTCTGGTATAGTTTTGCTTTAAAGACAGTACATCAAAAAGCGATCATTTTTTGTGTCCCATGCCAAACATATTGATTTTTTTATTTTTCATGTTTACATTTTGTTTTAATAGATCAAAAATTGTATAGATATCGATGGTCAAAGGGCAAACCATGTAACTCCATGCGATGTTTCAAAATTTCGACTCCTAATCCAATTTTCCAAGGAGAAACAAGCCAACTTTCCAGTTAAAAAAATTGTACAAAATATTCTGCCGACGGAGAAAAAAAAACCGAGGCAATTTTAAAAACACAATGTTGACTAGTTTTTCACAAAAAAAGATAAATAAGTTGATGACAGAGTTATGCAACGTCTCAAACGGAGATACGAGGCTCCGCACTTCAGTCATCGATATATATTGTTTCTTTGTCGCGCTCCAGTGTAGTGAATGACCCACAGACGCAAAGATGACCTCACTGTGGAACTGTGGGGTCAGCATGCAACATTGCGACTTATTAAATGCCTGTGTTGCATATTCAAAAGATTGAAGGCACTCTCGATTGACCTGTCATTCGAGGTCTTATAACATCTCTTCTGCGTCCCTGCAATTTAATTTTCACACAATTGAATTGAATTGGAATAAGCCTCAGTGCATGGCTTTTTGAAGTGATAGTTCCATTGATCTGTGTTCAATGAGACAGAAAGATACAGAAGTGCAATGATAATGTTGATTGACATGGATATTTTGTGAAAAGCGCTCCACCCTTGCATACTGTTATCAGTTACCTACTTATGAGTGAAGCCGGATCCACTTACACTACAGCATGACAATGCATCAATCTTGGAACATCTCTCAAGATCGCAAACTGGAAGAGGAGCTCCTCTCCATCTCAAAGACATTTTATAAAAAAAAAATATGGTCAATGATTTTATTATTTTATTTTCATTTCACGTCTAAGGGTTCCTTAATTATAGAATACATTCTCAAATCATACTTCAACTAGGGGGCCATCCCTCGGTCCGCTTTGCGGTCGAACCCTCCGAAATGCTTTCAAGACTCAGACGTTATGCGCTACACGTAACTCTCGTGAGTAACTCATACTAAAGAATAAGATGATTTTCCAGAAAGCTCTCAAGCCATGTTGATAAATCTCATTGGATGGATTTGATACTTAATGCGTGGCACAAAATTTTCCCATTCATGATTTTATTTAATCATTTAATTTGTCAACTCAGTTCAATTTTTATGGGGTTAATTTGACATCAAATATTGCACGACATTTGAAATAGATGGATACAAATGGGCGCCCTCAATTTAAATCGTATTCAGCGTTTTTGAACAGTGAATGTCAATATGAAACACAAATGGACGTATTTATGCTAAATGGAACTATGTGCATTGTGCAAGTGGAAAGATGGGGTGTGCTCGTTAGTTGAGGGTCATAAGAATGAATGGGGATTTGAAAGCGCCAGTGACGACAGCGGCAACGAAGTCGTCCCCGTCGTCGTTCTTGCTCGTCCATAAGTCATGAACCCTGTCCACAACGCTTTTGCCTCATGCCCATACGGCTCACGAGTTAGCGCTCAGTTCCTTCTGATTTAATTGTAAATCTCGCTTTCCAATTTTCTCAAAAGGAACTATATCCACTTTTACATTGTTTCTTATGCAGCCTCCACGAGCACACCCCATCTTTCCAGCTGCACATAGTTCCTTTAGCATAAGTACGTCCAAAAATTCCTCCGCGATGAAACAAATTTATTTTTTCACATTAAAATTCTGCAATCCAAAAGTTTGTTGATCAATATCTCAATACCGAGGAAAATGCTTAGAGCATCTTATCAAGCTTTCGTTCAGTTTCAGCAAATCACGCACATGAAAGATGGGTTTTAAAGAAAAATCAGACTCACAAGCAGTTCTCGATGTGGAAGTGAGCGGAGATAGCCCTGATTTGGATGAACATTATGAGCCACACGATTACCAGCCACCTGGTAAATCAGCCTCGTAAGTCGATCCTCTTTTCTGAAGACCAAAGAGGGAGTTAAGAGACTCCCTACTTAATTAGGCTGTCTTTTTATCATTTTTCTAAATGACCATGCACGAAGAAAGAAATTTATTAAAATTGATATTTTGAGAGGAAGCCATTCATATATTCTGGTAGCGGCTCAAAATTTTTGGGTTACAATGCAAACTATAATGCCCTCTATTTTAATAGAAGAACCGAGTCAGTTTGCAGGTCATTTTTCAGAGTAGGAGATTGATTCCCAAAGAAAATTGAATTCATTTTTTCGATCGAATATAATATGGATCACACTTTCCTGAAACGCGTAACTACATGTGCGAACC
>NW_017547098.1:1296121-1313968 GCF_001854935.1 Bemisia tabaci
GTGGACATTGACGTAAATATGTCTTAGTCGTATTGTATTATCATTTTTCAGAGAGTATACCTCAAAGGTAGCCACCGACCACTTCAATTTTGGGAAACTTCAGGCAGGATAAGAAATTTTAAAAATTGTCTATGTTCTTATAGCTCCAGGGATCCTATTTTTTTGGACCCCAAAGAATATTTTTCTGGAACGATTCTCTCTGTAAACAGATATAAAGCTACCTTATCCCTGATTTGCATCAAAATTGTGACAATAAAACACCAAACACACCGCAAAAATAATTTCTCTAAGCAAAGTTTTTTGTCAACAGGTACTGCGAGGCGCTTTTCATTTTGGTAAAAGCCAGTTTGGGGACCGGAATTCTATGTATGCCGAGAGCTTTCTATAATGCAGGCTATGTTCTAGGTGCGGTCGGCACGATCTTTGCAGGCGTGATATCTGTGCTCAGCGTTCATCTAATTGTGAGTTTTACGTAGAGTTTATTTGTTGGATTTTCTCAGCGGAGAATTGACGTATTATCTAAATTATATGTATGAAAATGAAATAAATTAGTCGTCTGCAAACCAAATAGATCTTTTTAAAGCAAGTCCTTTACAAAAAAAAAAAAAAAAATAGTATAATGTATGTTTAGTGCCTATGTCAACTGTTCACATAAATAAGCGAATGGGTGTATCAAATTTTTTATCATGATTTTACGAATGGGAACTTCTAAAATATTATCTGTTTGCGTAAATTGAATTTGATCTCTTTCTCATAATTTCCTTCAATATTTCGTATAGGCAAACACAGAGCATGAGCTTTGCAGGAGAAAGAGAATCCCTCGCATGACGTATCCGGAGACACTCGAAGCATCATTTGAGATGGGCCCTGGGAATGTTAAACGATACAAAGGTATTGCAAGGTAAATACTTACATTACTTCATAACGCACCATACACCTGGAGGATTTTTATTTTAAAAATTGTTTGTCTTGGGAAGATTAAATAATTTTAAGGGATGTGAAACAATGATTTTTTAACCGGAATATACATTAATCACTTCGTGTCTTTAAAAAAATGCCCCCCCCCTTAAAGTAATACATTAAATGATTCTGAAAGTCTAAAGTAAAGAAACCCCAGTTCATGAGGGTACAATTTGCAGTAGAGAGTTTTTTTTCAAGAGTTGGGTCGAAAAATCAAATTATACGCTTTCAAAGGAACACTCTTTATGCTGATCCATGCACAGGTGACCAGCAGCGATGCAGACAAGTTTGCCAGGTTTTGTGATAAAATGCGGACATTTTGAATGAATCAAAATGTAGGATAGTGTTGCACTATCTGGCAACAATGACTTCAATGGAAGGCTTTAAGTTGCATGATAATTCGGCAATTTTAGAACAAGACAGAGAAATATAATGAAGAATAATAGGAATAATTGAAGAAATTTGAATAATTCATTCGAATAATTTGGTTGGAGAATAATTTTACGTTGTTTCTTCTCGGTCTTGTTTCTTTTAACTTGAAACTTGAAACTATCATAGATCCCGATTTTTTTGCCATTTATCCCCCATGCCATCCCAAAATATACACATGAATACTTACTATCCCTCTTATATCAATTACAAAGGAGTTTTTGTGAACTTGTGCCACTCTTTCCGTAGACGGTCGCATCAAATAAGAGGGAGAAGAGGAGGAAAAACACGCATCATTTAAACGCCTTACTATTTCCTCCCATGAATTGAAATACTGAAAAGTTTAAATCACTTTACAATAAATATTAATTGAGATTAAAGAGAATACAACGAATTTCATAAAAATTCATTTAATTTTCAGGGTGGTATGCACTGTAGCTTTAACTATGCAGGCATTTGGTAGTGACTGTGTGTATGCAATCTTTATAGCTGTAAATATCAAAGAGGTATGGTATGCAATGAAATATTTTTTGTCTATATTTTATCATACGAAAGATTCAACTGCAGCTCCTTTTTGTAGCACGAAATAATACTGAAAGAATTCGATTGTCTTATTTACTCTGGAGTTTTCAATTCGGTCTTGAATCTTTCATGAAGAAAATTAGTTTCAATCTATCTCAAAAAAGCCAAGCACAAATGGCACACTTTGGAATATGAGAATTTTAACGTTCAAAATAATATCAAATAGAATTTTGGCAAATGTAGACTTCAAAAATAATAATAAGAGAAGCTAAGAATTATTTTAAGCTCAAAAGTTGGCGTTGCAATATCGAAAAATGAAGAATCTTATCAGACCTTCATCAACAGAGTCCAAAATTACCAACATTTTTGCCATTGCGATAAAAATACCAAGTTCAAGGAGAAAAATTATGGGGGGTTTCGGGAAACGCTACGATAAGGGAGGAAAGAAATACGAGATGGGATGGATGGACGAAATAATGAAAGAATATGTCGCAGAGTAGATAGAGTAGACGACAGACGATGAGACCTACCGCAACCAAGAAAACATATTCTTGCAAGGATTATTTTTAGTACCATTTTTTTGCGATGCAATCTAACATACCCCTGGCTTCAACGCCCGAATCAAAACGTCAATTCTAAAGATTGGACCAATTACTGTTAAGGAGAGCAGAAAAATTATAAATGTTGGACTAACTGTCTTGTTGATGTATACTCGAAAAATGACGATATGTAACAGACTCTAACGGATTCTACTTTCTGTCTTGTTGGAGACAGCGACGAAGAAATATTTTCTGAAAAATGTTACAGCTTTGTTTAAGATGTAATAGATTATTTTCTTCAATGATACTATACTCTGCTCCTTTTTGTGAGGCAAAAACTTGAACATAAAGGAAAGTGTCTTAGAATTACGGCTGGAAGGAATTGTTGGTCGCGGACGAATCAGGTCTGTATGAAAATTACTATATGCTATTCACACCATCCCCAAATGAAGTCCCCTCCATGGTACATTTTGCTTTTTGAATTTTTTACAGATTTGTGACCATTTTTTCACCCCCGCCCCGCTGAAATTTTATCTGCTATGCCTGCTCGGACCCTTCATAGTAATTTGTTGGATACGGAATCTAAAATACTTGGCACCAGGATCCACAATAGGCACCGCCTGTAGCATATGCTGTATTGGTGCTGCCTACTATTATATATTTTCGCAGCCCATCACGACTGAAGGACGGAAAACCGTAGGATCCCTCAGGGATTTTGCTCTCTTTTTCGGTGCTGCATTGTTTGCGCAAGGAGATTTTGGAGTTGTAAGCTTCATCCTGCAAACATATTCTCTTTAGTATTAAAAATATTATATTTATATTTAAAGTTTCAACTTTTAAACTATATCACACAAGTGATTCATTATGACGAGCCGCAGGCATAGATATGGATCCCTCAGGGATTTTTAGTTGATTTTTGAAAATTTTCAGGGAGGAACCCCAAATACAAAGAAAAGATGTACAATTGTACATCCTTCCAAGAGAGAAAAAGAGGTAGCACAAGGATAAGAATGGGATTTTTCTAATCCAGTAATTTTAATGTAAAAACTCGTTGATTCGTAATCATTTGAAAAGTTATCAAAAAAGCCACATTGACTTGAAATGGGGTCTGCCCATTGATTGGGGCCTAAGAAAATTATATAAAAAATCAAGAATAAAGGGGAGAAAAGTGCCCTCAAATTATAGGGTCACTATTGACTGGCATTTTTTCATCAACTCATATCCGCTCTTTCATAGGCTTGCGGATGAGATTGAGAGCTCTTTTCATTCCGAGATGTATCAAAAGTAGCTTAGGAAAAAGTTTAAGCTTTTGTTTGGCGCTCAAAGAGCGAATTATACAAGGAAATTTTGATTTTTATTTCTCTGATGCATTTCTACCAAGTTGCTTGGTTTATTGATTACTTGTTTGGATTTTGTTTCTAACTTCATCTTAAAGCTCTTTACTTCCAAGAGCTTCTATAAGAACATTTTTTGGTTTTAAAACAGTGAGACTTATTAAAAATAACACTAAAAACACCGTGAAGCTATCTTTTTTTCCTACAATTTTACTACAAGCTGATCAAAAATCCTAAATTTTTAATTTTCAGGGGCAAAAGTCGTAAATTATCAAACTATACGAGAAATTATCTGATTAGTCACATTGTCTCTTAGAATATACTTCCTCGTGCTTTAAGAACTCAGAATGCCAAGTTTGATTCTTATAGCTGACGATCATTGTATAATTAGCTCATGGATTTTGCGCAACCCAAAGCAAGGACTCTTTGATTTCAGAGATGAGCATCCTATATAGTTTTATTATTCAGCCTCTCTTTCCAGGTTGTACCTCTAAAAAACAGGATGACAAAACCGGCACAGTTCGGATCAGTTTGTGGTGTCGTAAACGTGGCGATGATTCCAGATGTTTTCCTCTACGTGATCATTGGTGTTTTCGGATATTTAGCATACGGTGATAACACGCGCGATCCAATCACACTAAACATGCCACAAACTGGATTGTAAGTACTTAAGCTAATCAGGTCTTCAGTAATGAACCTACGGGCAGAGTATAAAATTAAGTAAGACAATACATTTTGCCGCATCGACATTGCACGTAAAATATGCTTTGGGCCCATCGAAAGTTTCCAAATTCAATTCATGAATGAGGTATGACTCTAGGTCAGTAGGTCTCGGGTTTGAATGGTAGTTACGCCAAATTTTCATAGAACTGTGGAATGGATCTGCTGAAACAGATTCTACTAGGCCTTAATCCCTGAAATTTGGAAAGGCTGGAGCATGGATGTGCTAATCCCTTGATGACTGGAGGTTCCAGACGGAATATAAGCCAATAAACCTCCAAAAAATTGAAATCACATAAAAATCCAACTAAAGTAAATCGTTCTCCAAGGACAAAATCTTCATTTCAATTTTCGTCCCTGGTGGACCGTTTATTTTTACTAGGGTAGTGTCTCTCATGCACGTGAATTCACAATTTCCGTCCACAAAAAAGGAAAGTCCACTCTCGTCAAATCCAGTCCTACATACGGATTTCGCTTTACATTTCGTGAGAAACATTTTCCAATGTGCTAATTTTTACTTATTTTTTTTTGGGGGGGGGGGTGAAGACGTAGTTGCACTGTATCAAGAGAGAAAAGAAACGCGTATGAAACAATTCTATGTTATTCTCCGAACTTATTTTATTTATTTTTTAATTGTTTAAAATTTCTTTGGTTAGTTTGTTAATCACCGGTCGGCAGTAAAAATAGTTGCGTGCAATAGTGGTGCAATTTTCACTCAGTCCTGGCAAGGAGCGTACTTTGATTCTCCTACCTGCGTGAATCTCATTCTTCTCAGTTCGCCTTCAAAAACCGCGATGGCAATATGAGCGACTTGGAAACACGAATAGTTGCGTGCAGTAGTTTCATCTCTCTCGCTTAGTCCCGGCAGAGTTCAGACGTTCATTACTTTCCTTACTGCATACCTCGTATTCTATCGAGTTTACTATCAATGACATTGAAGGCCAAACAAATTTAATAAATCAATTTTTCTTTCCCTTTGAGCTACATAACTTAATTCTAAAACTATATACTGATTTTCAGTGCTGGCGATTTAATCCGATTCCTGTTGGCCGTCTCCGTTTTTGCGATGTATCCCATTTGTAATTACGTTGTCATCGAGTTGCTCTGGGACAAAAACTTGAAGCTAAAACTTCAAGATGTCAAGCATCGAAGCAAGTGGGAGTACGCTTTTCGAACAGCAGTGACTTGCGCAAATAGTAAGTGGAAATAATGTACAGAAATGGAACCTTAAGCTTTTCTTACCATGTAAAGCTAATATTAAAAGCAAGGGATACTAAATATTTAGTCGGTGCACATCATCAATTTGCTCGGTAAAAACACACCACCAGCTGAGTTAGCTTTCGATGAAGTATTTAATTGTTTTAATTTGAGGTGCCATAGAAAGGTATCGCAAATAAATTATCGCCGGGTGAAAAGTGATTTTCACCTCTAGAATTTACATGAAACCGTCAAAACGATTGAATTCCGTCCTTGGCAAAGGAGTTCAAGTCGAAGGAAGTGTTTCTATTCTTGATTGCACAAACGATTCCTGAGGAAAGGTGCGGAGAGAGTGTTACAGTTCTTCATAAATATGTCATTTAAATGTTAGGAAACTATCCTAAAAAAAGTAATTGTAGAGCAACCTTGAGTTTCCTTGCTGAAAAAGTTATTATGAGAAGAAACTGAAACATCCATTCTGGATTGAGACTCTTTTGATTGGTATGACGCTTTCTAAAACAACACACGCGCATTAGATACTGATTCAACTTTCATGCTAACCTCATATGACGTACTCAAGAACGGCGCATTGTTTTCTTCAAGAAAAAGAAGAAGAAGGAGAAAAACAATAAGTTTTCCCTCATTTTTATGAATATTAAAAAAGAGTTCCTATTTGTCGAAATACCATTAGCCTTTACCCGCCAGTTCATCACCTTTTTTTCTCTTTTCTTCAAAAATTTTAAACCTGCTTTGTAACACCTAATGAGGACCAATTTCAGTGCCACCACACATATAAATTCAGTAATACTATTTATTTCTGCACATTTTTCAGTTCTATTCTGCATCGCCGTTCCCAGTTTGGAATTGGTTATGTCACTAGTGGGATCTTTGATGGTGCCTGCCCTCTCTTTATGGTTCCCCGCCATCATGTACACGCTCACGTTTTGGGACGAGTACAGAGGCATTAAATTTGCATTCTTCCTACTCAGGTCTTCCATCCTTCTGCTCACCGGCGTTTTCGCACTTGTAGTTTCCGTTAGCATCACGGTTTTTGAAATTTATGAAACCGTGCTCTAGTCACAAATTGATCTGTCACTTTTGTACATATTTTTGTTGTAAATACATACGTTTTTATACGATCTATCAAGGCATTGCTATTCATTTTCTAGTTTCACGGGAAAAACGATAGTGCTGAGCACTAACTGTTTAGATCAAATGAAGTCAGCTAGTATGGCAGTAGTGCTGAGCCCTAAAACTTTAGGATCCGGCCCTACAGACTGTAGGTCTCAGCAGAATTACCATATCAGCTGGCTCCATTTGATCTAAGCAGTTTGTGCTCAGCACTAAATCGTTTTTCCGCGTTTTTAAGGGGATTTTTTTTCTAAAATTAAAATAATTCCGATGAAAATCATGCATGCAAAGCAAGATAAATGAGGAAGAAAAGATGACGTTAGTCATCGTTACATTTTAAGAAAACCTTGTTGTCTTTATCTTTACTTGAGTGATTGAGCAGGCAAAGTCAAGGCAGTTGCAAAATAAAATTAAACAATAAGTGGTGTTCAGTTTAATTTAGATGGTCGTTTTGCATGTCTCTTGATGTTTTGAGTATATCCGACACAAAACAACACTCAATTTCACGGAAATCAGAGGAAAAACAGCTAAATGGACCAAAAACTCTGCCCGTGAAAATCAAATGTAGTGCCGGACTATTAAAAACGCTGTAAAAACTTCTAGGCCCGGACTTGCCATGAGGCTTATCTTCCATTGGCAGATACGCCCCTCTGACAAAAAAGAGAAAAAAAATGTATGACTGACAAAAAATGCGGAAAATTCACAAAAGAACAGGAGTACAGAAAGTAGACGTGTCCAAACCATGAGGTATTCATAGAAAATTCGCATGGATGTCATCAAGACTGACCCTTAGATGTTCAAGACTATTTTTATGTGCGGAGTCTTAAGTCAAATCTGATTGACGCGTATTTAAATACATTGATTTTGATAGTTTTTGAAGTATTATCCATGTGTTTCTGAAGGTGGGAAAGCCTCTTTTTGAACTTTTCACTTTTTTGATAACATACTGGCGCTTTCTCATCCAACCTCATCACTCGCCATGTATAACTCCCCCGGAAGAGACAGTCAGGTCAATTTGACTCGCCTTAGGACCTCTAGTGGTAGTTTTAGGATAAAATTCCCTGACACGACACAACTTTTATCAAAATACCATTTTTTTAGACGTACAAAGCTTATTTCATCTAGACCTTTTACCATTTTTTTTTTCAAAATGATATTTAATTTGGACACATCACGGCAAATTTTGAAAAAATTGAGCCTGAACTTTTCCTTCGAGACCCCTCATCGAGAAACAACTATTTGTGCTTGATGGATGTCTATGTTGAATCTGCATAATTGAAAGCGCCATGTCGTGAGGCGGGAAGTCACAATCCTCCGCTCTATGCTGCCAGTGAGGTGTCGCTTACATTCGAGAGAAAATATAAAAAAACGAGACACGATTACATCTTCCGTATCTTCGGCTGCAGTGTTGCTCACGTAGCCTTTGAAGCACCACCATAAATGAGACGAACGGGAAACAAACATGATATAGTTATAGAGCAAGGGAATGGTCTCGCGTTGATGAAGGCGCAGACATACAACTATTCGTGCTTGATGGTTGTCCGTGTTGCATCTGCAAAATTGAAGGCGCGATGGTGCGAAGCGTGTGTTTGCAGTGCTCTTCCCCATACTGCCAATGAAGAGTCACTCAGATTCGGGAGTTAAGTTTAAAACGAGGCCCGAATACTTCTCTCCTCTCTTCGGCTATGTCAATAATCGATTTTTGTCTTTTCTCAAGTTACTGTCTATTTTTATTTGCTTTTTTAAGGATGAATTTTTGTTATTTAGTTATTTTTCATCAGAAACGTTCAGGAACATAGACTGTTAATGTCATTACATAATTTATGATGGGGGAGTACCTCTGCTATCTCAAGCTCATAATACACTTATCCAGATCCCATGTGACCCATGGAGCACATGTTTTTGGCAAGTCTTGGGTCAATTTGGCCCGGCTTCGGCATTTTAATGTGGGCACATGAAAATATACTTAAACTGACTGCACTTTGCTTGCCGAGGTCTCCCAGTTATTTCAATATGTTCAATTTTGAAGTTTTCACTATGTGCGATAAATCAACTTTCAACCTAAAAATAGTGATTAAAATTGCGCTGATCTGCCAACATTTTCTATACCCGTTTCCATGTCAACCCCTTCCCACAACCAGGGGCCAAGGGTCAACGCCCTCAAATGTGAGCCAGCGGTGATCCTGACTTCGCGGATAATGTATTGCATTTCAGTTAAAGAACACAATCCAAAAAACGAATTCTACACCAAGTTTAGTAAAAACTAACTACTTCATTCCCCTTGCATAGTAAATTAGCCTGCACCAGAATTTGAGTGAACTTAAAAGAATATTATTTTACTACGCAAAACAAGTCATAAAGAGCAGACTCAATTGGATGGCGTTTAGAAGAGAGGAACCAAGCCACATCAGCACTGGGCGATTTAATTTTTTACAAGAGGACGTCTGGACGGATTTTTTCGACAATTTTAAGGAATTTGCTTCATACTATGCGGGAAATTCACTGAAATTTGCACGAAAATTCGCACATTTGTGTCATGTAAAAAATTAAATTGCCCGATTAAATTTGGCAATCGCTGATGTGCCTTGATTTTTTTCTGCTAAACGCGGTCCAAATGTTCATGCACCAGGGGACTTATTATTGAAATTTATAGATAAAGCGGTAGACAAAGCGATAGCCATAGGAAACATAGAGAGGATGGAGCTATATATCCTATTGGTTGAGACGGGTGCTTCTCATAGACTTAGGGAGGCGATGACGGACTAACTGTCAGGTCTCTCGTGGGTTGCCGTCTATTCCTTACCTCCTTTGTCCAATCCAACCACACATTTTAACCAATGGGATAGCTTCATTTTTCCTCGGTTTCCTATGTCTATCGCTGTGTCTGTTAATTTCAATAATGATGTTGCATGTGTGAGGAATTTGCGATTTGACTACTGGTTTTTAGGTAAAAGTTCGCGAGAAACACGATGGTGCCACTTGTTTTCTCTGAAATTAACCCCCAAGCTCAAAAAAAGCTCTCAAGTTGAGGCCAAAATGGAGGGAATATCCCACGCTATCGCTAAGACAAACTCTACATGCAAAGATAGGGAGCAAATATATTGACAGGGCTGCCACTTTATTTGGGGATGGGGACTCAATAATTGAAAACACGGCATCACTGCTAATGTATTTGCTCCCTATCTTTGCATAGAGAGTTTGTTTTGATGCAGAGGGAGACTCTCAGGATAGCGTGGGATATCCCCGCAATTTTGGCCTCAACTTGAGAGCTTAATTTGAGCTTGGGAGTTGATTTCAGAGAAAACCGGTGACACCATCGTGTTTCTCGTGAACTTTTACATAAGAATCAACAGTCAAATCGCAAATTCCTCACACATGCAACATCTCCATTAGCCCGCAGAATTTGATTACACTTGAAAGAATCTTCCTTCATTACACAAAACAAGTCATAAAGCGCAGACTCAATTGGAAGATACCCTCGACGAAGGGGCCAATAGTGGAAGGAACTGCGCACTTCGCAGCCTCCAGAACGACTCTACCCGAGTGCCGCTGAAAATAGATCAGCCGCTCGACTCGTGCAAATTTTACTAGCGGAAACCGGAGGCGCGACCAATGAGAAGCGCCGCTAATTCCCCCTATCTCGAATTTTTATATATTTATGGCCATTATCAAAAATTCTGGAACATTGTATCTAGGATCGATCGCTCTTCGTCAGCGCTCGCCGCGGCTGTGTACTTAGTCGTCTCAAGAGCCTGGACAAACACGGATTATCTCCGTCGTCACCCGCGATTAGAGGATTACGCTGCCCTCCGCGACTTCCACGAGCGCGTTTTGAATATTTAAATCGATACCGCCGCAAGGGCCTCCCTTCATAAAATTCGCCTATCGGGTCCTTCCGACTCTCATCGAGCCGAATTTGAGCTCGCGGTGAGCCGTTCCTTCTGTCGAGTCCCGCCAATAATTTGACCCGCGACCGGGTCCGTTAGCTCCAGCTTCTCGTTTGCATACTTATCGGTAATTTCGTACGTATGCATATATTATCCAGCCCAGTTCGCCAAAAAGTCTCCAAACTCAACTGCGCCCGCATTTTAACGGATAATTCCATATCACGCCGCAGGTAAGAAGCTCTTTTTCTCTATATTTCGAAATTAAAAGTCGTGTAGAGAATCGCATCTTGCGTGTTTTAATAATTTAAGATAAATATATAATTAGAAGCTTTACCAGAACACACATATAATGAATAATTAACAGTAAATTTTCTCGGATGCATTTCGGCTAAAGTCCACAGCTCCATGCAGCTCCGCATATTTGGCTTTTATCCATAATGCACCCGGGAAAATATACTCTTAATTCTTCATAATATGCGTGCTCTAGTATATCTTCTAATTAATTATTTATCCTAAAACTCGTCCCTTCATCTTAATGGTCTCACTGATTGTGAGAATAATATTTCTGCTCTGTGTTACTTCGAATTAATATAGGGTAAGAAGACAAACCAACCCAAAACTAGTGCTGATTTTGGTAAGGTATTCATCATATCGAGAAAACAATGGAAAAACTGATAGACCCGAGAAGCTATTACCGATGACCTGGATTACTTTGTGTCTCATTTCCCATATGAATCAACATTTTGTGTTGTTTCTCTCAGTGATACTCAACTGATGTCTTAACTCTGAAGGAGGCATCAAGGTGAAAGTTACGAGCGACCATGAAAGTATTTCTTTAAACCCAGTGGATATCTATGATATCCATAAATGCATAGTTCGGTTTCTTAAATTTGAAGTCATTGGTTCGTTTATGTACAAATTATACGATGGCACGTGGCCAATGAACATTTTAATGCTCTCAATTTGAAGAATATTTTACCAGAAAAATTGTTCTCAAAGTCAAAAAATTGTCATGGAAAAATCAATTATGTCGAAACGCTGCTCGAGCTTATTGAGGGGGTATTGTCAAAAAACATATAATACATTTTAATCGAATGCTTTTGGCAATTATCATTGCTCAAATATAACATTAAAATATATTTCCGTGTACATGCAGCTCTGATGATATTTTACACTAATTATATTGGGCTCTCAAATTAAGAAGGGAAGAAATGGTTCAATTTCATCGTCATCCTTTATATTTAAAAGCGTCACTAATTTTATGGAAATATGTAAATGTTATGTATGTTTCTCGAGAGCTTCAATTCGGTTCATAACTTTCCTTACAACTGGAACGTCAGACATTTCGATCCCTGAAATGTTAATAGTATTATTTTATAACAATTGTCTCCAAAATGTCGTATGCTCGTGTTTCCGGCTGTTATAAAATCTAACTTATGAGAATTCAAATTTTTTCGCAATCTTCAAAAATACATGTCTTATTGTATCCTGATTCAATGCCACGATTTGGAAAAAAAGAAAAATGTAGAGATATGATGTTATGAAAATACGTTGTATTCCATTTAACAATAAGATCGCTGGAAAAATTTTAGAGCAATCATATTAATGAGGTTTTTTTTCATATTTTGGTAATTTTACAACTGACTGAAACTATTTCAATTTTTTTCCAAACTGTTTAATTTTGAGCCAATACACTGTAAAACATTATTGGCACTAGGATACATCGAATCGGAATTACGACGTTGCCACGTTCCTGCAATATTCTGATTTTTAATTACAAGTGTATAATAACACAGCTAATGAAGTGGCATGAATGGTAAAAATAGCCTCTTTTACTAGTTATATTGGCAAGTTGGCATCATCAGCCACTCAATTCAGGCGCAATTTCCGTCTTGTCTAGCTTCCCTTTTACCGCGCAATTTTGAGCAGAGCAAAAAAAAACTGATCACGCTCGACGATCTGCGCTCGAGTTCAAGAGCTGTAATGAAAAGATAAGAAAAGACAAGTGGTAGAACATCGATTGTGGTGGAGCACAACGCCGATTTATGATACACACTCAACGAGAGGTTGTTAATCAGCTAATGCGCAAAGTTATCTGTAAACTTTTAATTCCTCGTTGAGGAAAAGTCAAAAACTGTAGTTTTAATGTCATGAAGTGACATTTGCACCAGAATTAGCATGTCAATAGTCGTAGACAAGATAGTGTCTTTTTCGCAATCGCAATTAGACGCTGTCGTTAGTCAGTTTATCTGCAGGAGAGGCCGTTATATATGTACATTGGCCACAATACAATGGACGGGCAAAGGTGCAGAGTTTAATCGTTGAAAGCAAAAGGCATGAAAATATAACCTATTTGCAAACTTCATGAGGCAAATTTTTGTGGGAACATGTGCATCTGCCAAAAAGCCCTTACATGTAGATAGACTACAATGCAGGCGAAACTATGAAGTGTCTATTCAGAAAGACACCGCAAGTGGTTATGTTCCGTTTTAGCAACCTTATTAATAACGCGTTCGTGCAGAAACATCTTTCTTCGTTGCTACCTCGCAGGAAATAATCGTGGGTGGACCTCTTTAGGAGGATGAGATCCACCTAAGGTTTTGTTTCTCAAAAACGACAAAATTGTGGAGTATGTAGGCTTTGTGCAAACATTATTCTCTGTGTTAAAAATTTAAGCAATTGTGGACTCCAAGATGTTTGATGATTTGTTGAAGTTCACAAATAAAAGGCACCAACGAAACTATTTTCTCAGGGGAGTGACTATTACCTCAAGGAGCAAAGATAGGGTAACAAAATCAAAGATTGTGTTTTGAATAATTCAGTCAATACAACGCTGGTGCGACAGTTGGCAACGCTAGATTTAGTCCATTTAAATGCATTTGAAACAATCATTATTGATCGATCGATGTAAACTGTCTCACATGGAATCGATTAAATATGATGGCGTTAAATGGATGCAGGATCATTGTTGCCAAATTGCGGGACAGGAGATAATGGACAGCGTGTGTGCTGTCACACTGAAAAAAGTTGCTACTTTAGACATACGAATATCAAGTTTCTAATTTCTATGACAGTTAGGAAAAAAGTTACACACTGAAATAAAAATCTCGGTGTATTTACTAAGAAAAAGGTAAAATTACCAAGAATTCAGGGTTCTTTTTGATCCCAGTTTTTTCTTGGTAAAATCACCATTTAAGGAATTGGTAATTTTACTGAGAAATCTTGGTAAAATTATTGAACTTTCTCGGTAATTTTACTGGACCTTGGTAAAAACGCCAATATTTTTTATCGACTGTAGTAGAATTACCGAGATAAAGTGGCAAAGTTACCGGGAATTGATTACTAATAAAAGTGGTATTCTTACCGGAAAAAAACAGTAAAAATACCGATTTTTACGTAAATTTACCAGTATGTCTTGGTAAAATTACCAATAATTGGTAAAAAAGTGAGATGGTAAAGGTACCAACTGACCGTGGTAAAATCGCCGAGAGTTTTTTTTTCAGTGCAGCGACGCTCAGAATCGGGTCTCTTATTTCAAGAAAAACCCACTCTTACAGTTCTATCATTACTGGAGATCAGTTTTTGTCCAGATGCGTAATATTAAAGAGAGGTGACCGTTCATCAGGCTATGCAAATTAGATGGCAGATAGTTGCCTTTTTTCACAGCATTGAAGATGTAAAGTTTTACGCATTAGCACTCAAGACTTGGCACAGATTATTATGTCACTAGGCCACGTTTGACGATTGACAGCATGGTATGCGCATGAAGTCAAAGTCCTCTACGGCAAGTATATTTACTCCGCTATCCTCACGGAGTCTTCAAGACCCAAAATTGCTTGCAGCAATTGATGAAAAACCTTTACTTGAGGAGTTAAAATTGAAATCTTGTAGAGCGCCATCTACTTTTGCTTAAGTTTGTGCAGGGACTCCTCGATGTAAAAGAGCATAGGCGCCTCTTCGTCTCATGGACTTACCACTGGGAAATTTAGTGAAAATGATCGGTTTATTTTTATGATGAAAACTTTGATTCTCATGCTGCTGGAATCACGTAGTAAACTAAACAGCTATACAATCTTAGTCACATCTGATGGCGCTTACCAGGTTTTGAAACCCCTCTCTTCATTTCTTCGCTCATCTGACGTTAAGACGTACCTCAATTTCTGTATGAACCCCAGAAAGCATGGATGTAAAAGAGGGTTCATGTGGAAATTGGCGGACGCTCTTATACGCTAAAATGGCAATGATTTGTCTCTCGCCTAGCGGGCTGATTATTGTAATTGATAGACAAAGCTATAGACGAAGATGACACACTGAGAATAAAGCGGCCCTATTGGTAGAAGCGGGTGATGGCAATGGAAAAATGAGGTAACTAGTAGACTAACTAACGGCAACCCACGAGAGATCCTGTAGTTAGTTCATCGTTTGCCTCCTTAGTCTATAACAACCACCCGTTTTAACCAATAAGCTTACTCCATGTTCCCGATGTCTTTTATGTCCATAGCTTTATGTATCAATTTCAATAATCAGCCCGCTGGAGGACCATAGATGCTCGGAAAATGCTTAATTGAACGGTTCTTAGGCTATTCACATGACAACTTGTCAACAAAATTTTTAGAATGCATCCACTATACATACGAAAAATCTTGTATGCCACGTTTGCGTCTATATCAACCTTACCAACTGATTAATTGAATATCGGTATACCCAAATAAAAATGCCATAGTCATTATGACCCCGCGAGGAGATAAATGTTGTCAAGTTGGGCAGCTATTCCCAATAATTTGAAAAATAGACTAAATTATATTGATTCGGCAATTTATGGCCTCATCTCTCTGCATGAGCCTCTAGGGGCTTTTCTCGATCGGTGAACAATAAGTCCAATCTTCCAAGACCTTGTTAAAAATAGCATCTTGGCGCACTCGAAACCGCATCTGAGACTGTCACTGAGCATCGTGATATTCAAGTCTCTTACCTTGATTTAGCGGTATTGCGAATTCCACCAAGGCTGTTCTAGCTTCGTTGTGAATGAAGTTTCGAATCACAGGCCAAGTGGAGAGTTTTGCAGTTGATGAGACCAGTTGCATCAACAGTTGATTGCGTGAAGTGAATCTGTGGTTTCGGATGGTGATCATGAGCGTCGACGGTGAGTGCCGGCGTTGACAACTTTGCTGGCTAAGAAATTGTCCAACGTCGCAAAGAATTTGCGGATTTGGACTACATTTCCGATAAGGAAATACTATTTCTTGATATTTTTAAGACAGCATGGTGTCATTTGTTTACCAATGTAGATGGGAGCTTTTATGGGTGAGCCAGAAATAATAGGCCCTTATTATAAAACGCAGTCACATTTTCCTGAGGCTCAAAAAAAATGGAACAAATGGATCCAATTGAAATGCAGTGGAGAGGGTGATTAAAAATTCTTTTTAAGTTAAGACTATTTAAAGAAACAGAAAATCAATTTTTGCGCCATGTTTTGTACATATTATTTTTTTTTGAAAAAAAAAAAAAAAAAAAAAAAAAAAAAAAAAAAAAAACCTGTTGGTGCCTCTCTATTCTGAACGACTTTGGATTCAAGAAAACTATATATTACAGTTTCTCATTGTAAAAAAAAAGTAGCTTCAGCGATGATCAATTTAATCTCTGGTTAATGCAGTATAAAATGAAATTCAAAACTTAGGAAACCAGTTTATGCATTGTGTTTCCAGTCGTTAGAAAATCCTATGAATACCTTTTCTTCATACATTTTTTATTTACAAATTTTTCATATGTTATTCTTATCTTCATGTAAAGAGCTTTTGGTCGCATGTCCATGGATTCTGGTTAAATTAGAGAAAAAGTTACAATATTTTACTAACACTTGATACGCTCACCAGGTTTCAGTTGAGATCCAGCAAGTTGGCAACACTGTTAGTGCTCCATTTGAATCCATTAATTATATCGATTCTAGGTAAAACAGGCTGCGACTCCTAGAATCGATTGTTTCACATAGATTTAAATGGGAAAAAACAGTGTTGCCAACTTACGAGGATCGTCACTGCCAGGTTTTGAATTTTGACGCTTTCATAATTACGTGCAAAGTTCGTTTGATCTTATGACTAAATTTAAACGATTTTTTGGTTGCAGAGATCAAAATGACGAAAACGGAGAGCAAGGATATGATGTCGAAGATCAGCGAGGCGGAGAGGAACGGCTCGAAAACCAAAATCATCGATGACAAATATGATTACGACCCGTACGACCAGCCTGCGCCAGAAAATGCCACCTCGTAAGTCTCTACCTCTTCATCCTTTTTTTTAAAACAAAGTGAATCGTTTTTAAATAAACAAAAGAAAACAAGCAGTGAACTCCAACACAATGTGTTGATAAGGCGCGTCATTAACTCGCACATATCAACCCCTTTAGTTTTCATTTACAGAGATTTCAAAAAAGGCAAGCAGCACAACAGGAGAATTCACGATCCAACACTGCAAGGTCAACGACGCACCTTGACGAGACCGTGTATTGTGAATCTAGAAAGCTATTCGAACAAATTTAAGTTTTTTGATACGCCTCAAGCAAAATCTTATCAGATTCTTGAGGAAAAGTGCTACGGAAAAATTTAAGCGAAGAAAGGAAAAATTCTGTCGAATTCCTAGAAGATAAAGTCGATTTAAAGGTATTTTGGGGCTAAAATACCCAAATCACCGGTATTATAAATCCCGTTATATTATTGAAAAGAAATTGACTCGATATAAATGCAATTGTACTAAATATGTCTTGATTTTGTTATTTTAAACGTCTTTTCATGCAAAGAAGCTCAACCATGTCCATGCTTTATTCATTCATGAATTGAAAGTAAGCAATCCACATCCCGAAAATCTACCGATTTGCCGTAAAAAATCGCAGAAACTTGATATACCAGGTCGATGTACCCACTCTTTGAATTTACCAATCAATTTAGTGAGTGCACGTAGGTATGTGAAAGTCAAAATGCTATAGTCATTTTGGGTGCATTCATTTTTCATGAAACAAGTGTAAGTAATTTCAATCCCGAAAAACCATAAATTTTCCGTATAAAATCGAAAAAATCAAAATATGTCGACTCCCTGACGTGAAAATTGAATTCTACGTGTGAAAATACTTATGTAT
>NW_017547098.1:1314325-1367323 GCF_001854935.1 Bemisia tabaci
AACGGAGAGTAAGGAAAAAATTGCTAAAAACTCGCGAAACAATTTTTTTTGAAAATTGGACGAATCCTAGCGTGACGGTGAAATGGTTAATGAAGCGTAAGTAATTGGGCGAGGGGCTGAGGATCCCGGCATCGCTTAGCAACCGTCATTAGCTATTGTTCGTCGAGACGCCGACGCAGTGAGCAGGAGCGTGGGAAAGAGAGGGGTAAGTGGATTCCTGTATGAGCCACGTTTAGCTAATGGTCTAAAGAGTCTCGAGGCTCATCACAGATTGCACTTACACAGATTGCACTATCAGAGCACGGGTACCAACTTTTGGAAATTATAACCGAGGTTACAGATCTGTCAAAGCAACGTTTTGAACAAAACGGAGGAGTTAAATTCTCATTTCGAGAGTGCCGACCTGCTCAGGCATCCTCGAATCAATTCGCTTGATTCTGCTTATATATGCATATTTTAAATCAGCGCGTCGCATTCTTAGGCTTTTTTTGAAAAAAACAAGTAACGTAGACTCTTGGTATTCACTGCACATAAACTAATGAGCCCCAGAATGAGAAACAACTTTAAATCATAATTATTGATGGATAAATAAACTTTTTACACGCTTTGGAAAATCTCAGAAGTTCGCGGTAGTCACTTTTCGGTAAGGAACTAAGGGACTCGGTTATTATATCGAGCAGGGTTCGAAACGATCGCAAAGGCGGTATACTACATATACGCGCCAAAAACATGGAGCGATTGATTGGTGAATGCAATTCCGAAAATAATTCGAGAAAAAAAAAAATAGTACAACGCCCACAGAATATGTATATGTAGTGACGAGGTCGATCCCTCTATTTGGACTACATTTTGCAATTAGGAACTATAAATTCCGGTTCGGTTTAAAAACAACGTTTGTGCCATCAGTTTCTCTATGCACATAAGTATTTCTTCAGATGAACAAGCATTTATAGCTCCGAATTGCTAAATGCAGTCTATTTATGAAGCAAAGAATTTACTATACACAATTTCTCATGAAATTTCAACGATAAAAAAATTTAAACACAAGAAAAATAACATTTCATCAAGACGAGTAATTGGGGGGGGGGGGTGCTGTTATGCTGCCATGCTTGAAAAAACGTCGTGTGCATGAACACTCAGATATTGTCAAGGTTCTTATTTTATTCAACATGGATTCTCTGAAAAACTAATCAATTCTTTCCCTCAAAATTTTCGGATATTTTCACCCGCATCTTTGTCTTGTCGATCTAAATTTCAAGTACAAATATTCATAACTTTTTTAAGAATCAACTATTTTAACGGAGGAAACTTTGGTAGCATTCGAATTTTTGTACGGCGTTCTTTCTTGGCCGGCGTAATGGACTTGGACTCCCTTCATCTGAGTGGACTACATTTTGCAATGGAATTGATTTTTGTTAGACGGATGTAAGTCTAAAAACTCATGGGCCGTAGCGTCCTGCGTAATCAACGAAAACCAGGGCTCATGAGTTTTTGAAGTTACGCCCGTCTATCAGAAACCGATTCAAGTAAGTACTACAATACATGGCTTATCTGTGAAAACAATTACGTGCGTAGGGAAATTGATGGAACATACGTTGTTTCTTAACTGAGTCAGAATGTTTAGCTCCCAATTGCAAAATGTGGTTCGTTTGTTTTACTGAAATCTGCAAAATATTATTCATATCATTCTAGAGCCACCTCAATCCTTATCATTTTATTATTTATATAGGAAAAACTAAAATAATTTTTTCTCTAATCTCAAGTATTTCAAACTTGTTGACGAGACCTGAAACCTAACGGAAAACGTATAGACCACAAATTGATGATAGGTATAGTATGCGACAACTTGAATTTTGAATAAAATTCCTTGTTTTCCTGATTGGGAGATGCGCAGTTTCTTTCGGGTGCAGATTTCGCTATACGAATTGCGTTCCGAATAAACAATGAACTATTTCAAACATTTTATGGATTGCGAGGAGCTGACAATCTTTTTTTCTGCTTACATAAATGATTGTACGAGTAAATAAAATATTTATGAAAAACAGTTCGCCGAAACGTGTTACGTAGAGGGCTCTTCAGCACATCCGCACGTGTTTGAAATCGATGGAATTTTTCCAAGTATGAGTCTTTCATTCAATCATAATCCGTTTACTTTCAGAAGTCACGTGATTTCTATCCTCAGCAGGTTATAACCAGTCCTAAGTTACATAAAGGGCGTAAGGTCATTAGTACGGTGAAACAGCACTTGATCAGTGCATCAAGTGCGTCTACTTTTTGAGAAAATTAAGCCGATTTGAAACTGAAAAATTAAGCATTTTAGCATGCAACATGACGAACTCTTATCCTTAACTCAGACAAACACCTATAATTACGACGTCATTATTTTGAAACCTAATGCTTTTTTTGCAATCTATAAATATTCTTTTTTAAAATAATCAAACAATCAAGTTCATTCGCTCCTTTGTCAAAGAATTCAAATAATTCCGGAGATTTTGAAGCAACAAAATCGAAGTACAATTTGACTTCTTTTTGCAATTAGGAACTACAATTTCTAACGCATCCGTAAAAACACGCATGTGTATCTGGAAACCAATGATACATTCTTTGTATCTAAACTATGAGCCAGAAACTGCAGTTCTTAACTGCAACATGCACTCCAATTGTTCTTCTAATTTCATCATCAGTAAGGGTTTCAGAGAAAGTTGATTTTGCGCTGAGCTTGTTGTTCCAAAGCCAGAGTGTCGGAAAAACTCCCTCCACAAAAAGCCAAAACATTTATCGAAACTGAACAGAGGCTGAACTTTTGAAAGTCGTGAGCAGTGTCACGTATTAAAATTATTTTAATTTGCATATTAGTCACTGGTGAAAATATAAAGCGAGGCTCTGTAGACCAACTGAGTGGTTTATTTCATCGGTACACCGGAAGAAACGATCGATAAAAGATTTTTAATCACTTTTCGAAACATTGTCATACCGTATTATGCGCTCAAGTGTTTGCCATGCAAAATTAAACAACACTTGACGGTTCAATATGCAAATTAAGTCCTGGCATCAAGCCACCGCAGGAGAAAGTGAGGTGGGGAAATCCCACTCAAGATAAAATAATAGCAAACCTAATCCATAACTTAATTTCATCCCGTGAGATGTTAACATCAATTTTGATGAATATTCTGAGCAATATCGATACAATTTTACTTACATTGACTTAAAGATTACCGATGAATCGAGAACGTCACTTGGTCCTTGTTAAGCGGTCATAATAGAAATTGAAGAATTTTTGGGAAAAGGACACACTGGTCATTTTGTTCCACTCCACTTCTGAGCTTTGAATTTTGATAAAATTACAAGTTTTTTTTTTTTTTTTTTAATTTCGATGGAATATTTTCAACATTTTGACGTAAATTCCGACTTTTGAGGTGTGGATCCACCATTGCACTCCCTAAGGTACACGAAAAGGGGGGGGGGAGAGATCCTAGATCATAAAATTCTGTTTCTTTTAACTCAATTCCTTGTCCTTCGTTTGGCCTAATACAACAGAGGAAAAAACCCTCTGCGAGTGGTCTGGGACACCAAACACTCATGTATAACTATGACTGAAAATGAAGATTCAAGGATTTAGGAAGTAGTTAATACACACGACAAAACGGTTACAAGGGACGGATGTATTTTTCATTCACTATCTTTTTTATATTTAATTTCATCTCTGGATTGATCTTCAGGATTGAAATCTGTAAACATAATGCGATCTAAAGTCTGAATATCAGAATAACTGACGTGCATAGAGCTTTCCTGGAGCTGTCAAGCGAGACCGTAGCCAGTTTTAGTATCAAGCATCCATCTATTTTGGGATGAAAAAGAGAAAGTCGATATACTTGAGAAAATCGTCACAGCACCGAAGTGGAAAAACAAAGCACTCCGGACGATCCTTCAAGTGAAGATCGAATTTCAATTGTTTAAAAATAATGAAATTAAAGTCATTAGCATCAATCCGTGCTGCTTCAAATGACATATGCAAAGATAACCTCCGGCGTAATCCCTGCCAACCTTTGGATTAAACCCGGACAAAGCTCAAGTGATACTTGGGCTGATTTGTGCGAAAACAGTCCATCTACAATGGCAAACCTGTTTGTTGAAGATTTTTTTTCTTTTTTTTCACTAATGTGTCCACTTACCCTCAGCCTGCTCAAAGTGCCATTCAACTTCTTATCATGATTCTATATCCTGACAATCCCAAACTAGTTAGAAATGGCGACAATGATTTCATCAGCAAATGTAATGCAGATATGGATATGAGGTTAAAATCAAGTAGGAGGTTGCACCCCTCGAACGCCTCGCGGATCAACCCCTCGAAGCGCTTCGCGCTTCAAGCGGTGTGTTATACGCCTTACTTATATGACTTTATATTACCATAGTTATCATATTAGCATAAAACGTCGCGTCGTTTCTCGGACGAAGGAAGATAACTCCATTCCAAGGTTGCAAAAATAACTCAAGCAATTAAATTATTTACAAGAATGTGCCTGTGTAGTTTTTTTTTTTTCACTTTTTTTCTGATTTTTGCATGAGATCAGAGGGAAAATCAGGGAAATTTTTAGCTAAAAATGCTAGTTATTATATTGGTAACCATGCAAAACCGAAAAAACCCTAAAAATTTAAAGGGGTAAAAAATCCGGCCAAATTCTTAAACTTAGGGAGCCAATTTTTCTTGTTACTTCTAAAAGAAAATGAAGAATTATACTTCTTTGGAAATCGGTTATACGCTCCTTCATAAATGAGTGATGCAACAGTCATGATTTGCGTGTATGTGAGGCCCTTGCAGGAGCGGTCCCCTTCCTCTACCTATTTGAATTTTTATCGAAACCAAAAAAATAGTAGGTATGGATTGATCTGAGCCCTTCATGAGCTTCAAAACCATATAAAATACGTTATCGCACAAAGTTCAATATTTTTCGATTCAAGTCGTACATGTGCTTTTAAAACAGTATGGATACAATACTTAATCGGCTGGCTGAAGTCTGGTATTTTTCTTGAGAATAGTCTCCTGCATAAATGAGTGATGCAACAAGCACAAACATGTGTGCGTAACAAGCCCTTGCAGGAGCATTTTTCTTTACCGTAGACAATATTTGACAACATTATAATGTAGTTGCCTTCTTTCGTGAGGGAAACGGGGAATAATAACATATTAGCATAGTTTCAAAAATTATCACTGTACCCACTTTTTTACCTTATTTTTATCTATTAAGGAATCTTCAGAATTAAAAAGCAAAGATATCTTTAATCATATAATTGCTTCCCTGTGTTTGACAGATACGCAGATTCCCTCACGATCTTGCTCAAGTTCAGTTTGGGAACGGGGATTTTGGCAATGCCTCGATCATTTCACAACGCTGGTTACGTGGTCGGTTTTATTGGAACCATGGTTATCGGATTTCTGACAACATACACGATTCACATGATCGTAAGTATAACAAATTACTAAGTTATAGTAATGCTGTACTTTCCAACCTAAAATCGTTGCTTCGGTTCAGGCAGGTGATTTGTGAATAAAGGAAGTTATTAAAGTATTTAAAGGTGTCGTCACAGATGTAATGAACACAACATTAACCTTACACACCTACTTAATTAACATCATAGAAAATAAATGGATTATGTATACTTGCAAGAGATTGCAATGATGTTTCACTGACGTAAATTTTAAGGTAGGTCCATGCCAAGCTTAAAGTTTGTTAAAAAAAATAAGAGTTTCTCCTAGGAAAATCCTCAAAATGAAGTCACTTCTGCATTGGCTTATCGCTACGTTACGACAATGTGTATTGCATAGGTGGATAAATGAAGGCGTGTGACTTACTTTTTGCCCAGTTTGAGGTATGAAAGTTTTTTTTTTCCCCTTACCATTTTTTTAATAGCCCATAGGACTAATCCCATGATAAGCGCAGGTGAAGGCGTAGGGTGCATGATATCATGGCAAATATTTCCTGACGAAGACTTCAATTTTTCGTCAGTATATTTCAACCAATAAAATTGACTACGATTATTTTCTAACTCCAAATATTATGAAGCAATAATATTGTACAAAGCAGCTGTTAGGACATTTTAAAAGTCGGTAACATTTTTTATACTGCTAAAACGCGTTCTTACTTTTCTTCCTTGTTCTTATCAAGATGTCTGCCGAATACGAGTTATGCAAAAGGAAACGTGTCCCTAATATGTCCTATCCTGAGACCATGGAAGCAGCTTTTGAGTACGGACCACGAAAAATGCGAAAATTCAAAAATGCTGCGTGGTAAGAGTCCTGCTTTTCTCTGAGTCGGTAGATTTATTTCGATAATGATCGAAAATGATTGAAAAAATACATTTCTAAAAAGGCGTTTCATTGAACATGTATAAAAGTAGACTTGAGAAGCTCCAACTTTGGACAGCATCGAGAACCAAGTGCGTGGGCACACGTACAAAAGTACTTATTTATGCGAGAATATCAGTAGTACATAAGTCGTTTCATGGATTAAACTTAAAACGCTTCCTTCAAGCCAGTAAACCCTGTGTTCAGTCCGAGTTGACGCACCAACGAAGAATATTCACAAAATAATAGAAAATATAGTAGTAATAGTAAAATATTGTGCTTTCCAAATCAATTTTCATTTTTTAAAACAAAGCGTGCGTCGAGTTTCTTGGACGCTGGACCGTTTTCCGGCAAGAAAACTAGGTGGAACGGAGATGGTAAAACATTTTTGGAAGGAGTCAATTTTCGCATACATGTTTTGTTTCTAGGGTTTTCTAGCCTATCCTGTAACTATTGTTAACCTTCCATTGCAAATATGAACCAAAATGTATGTTAAAGTCGAGAGTTGTATTGCCCTTCCCGTAGTAATAATGATAATCAAATTCTTACCTAAAATAAGTTATGTTGAAATACAATCTAGAACCTCATTTTTATTGCTTTCAGGTTTATGTGTTATATTTTTCTACTCATCTATCAGACTGGTACAAGTTGTATTTACTTGGTCTTCATTGCAGACAACTTGAAAGAGGTAAGAAAAAAGTTATGTTCACCCTGGTAAAAATTGGCGATAGGAGCTGCGTTTCAAAATATTATAGGAGTTCTTATAGCCGACTAAAGAAGGCTATTGAAAATCATAAAGCTGGCTGTAGAAAGCGGAGCAAATACGAAGCTATAAAAACAGTCGAGCTATAGTTCCTGTCGTCGGGCTGTACACTTTATCGCCATTGGCTATAAAAGGCTATAAGAAATTGTGTAGAAATTCGTGTGCTTTTGAAATCATTAAGTTTGATACGGAACTACCTTACAAAACAAACATTTACAAAATACACATTATATTTTCCTTTAAAACATATTTTTTTTCATCAATTAAAATGAGAATGATCCATACAGAGTGTACAAATATTTCAAAATCATGAGTTGGGAAACGCTGACTCCGCCGAGATTAAATATTGGAGCCTAACACAAAGCGGAGCGGCGACGCACTGGCGCCTACAAACCTAACAGGGATACTTCACGCATTGCGCAATGCGTGAAGTATCCCTGTTAGGTTTGTAGGCGCCAATGCGCGTTCGCACTCTCCGCCCGCCCGCCGCGCCGCAGCGTGCCACGGCGTCTGAGGCAACTATTTCACACCAGAGGTAGCACAGTATCGTGAGAAATTGAAGGCGCTCCAACTTATTAAGAATGACAGGCATCCTTTCAAAAGTACGGAGCTTTCCTCGCAAAATAAATCAAGATACTACGGCACAAAAAGAGAGCGGTAGTCCAAAAACTAAGTCCTAGTATCCGTATTTAGTAACGTTTAGCATAAACTTTATCGTCTGGCTGTTGCTTAATCGTCATCGGCTATAAAAAGCTGTAAGAAATTATACAGCCGGCTACAGAAGCTATTGGAAATCTTACAACCGGCTTTAGGTCCATGGTATTTTGGAACACAGATTCTACTGCCAATTTTTACCAGGGCACCGCGCCGTTTCTATTAAAATAATATTCTTTTCTGTTTTTTATGAGGTGTTTTTAAGACTTTTCCCCTTTTTAATTACTGAGGTAGAACTTATATCTAATGAAAATCATAATTTAAATTCGTAGCATATCCGGAACGAGGGAGTTCAATAAATGAACGTTGAACCAGAATGTTGAGGCAAAAACATAAACCCTATTATTTAGAGTTTTCAAGACTGTACCAACAAACGAGTCCTATAATTAATAATTAATATCCTCTAAGTTTCCAAAAAGGCCACATGGTCTCTTTTTGAGTATGATTTCGAATCTTAATAGAGCTGGGACATCGTCTTTGTAGAAACTTCAGAAAAAAAAGTAAAATACGCAGGAAAATAATGCCTTGACGATGCTGAATAAACTTTTATTGGTGTAACTTTTCCTCATTGTGTACATTTTATGTTTTAGGAATTAGATCTCTTTTTTGGTGGCTCCACGGACATCAGGATGGTGATTGTTTATCTTCTAATTCCTCTTATACTAATTTCAATGGTTCGAAATTTGAAACTCATATCACCCCTTGCCTCGCTGGGACACATTTTCGTGATGATCTGCTTTAGTATCATCTTCTACTACATTTTCAGAGATATACCCAACATTGCTGAACGCAAACCAGTTGGAACCATGCAAGGCATTCCTCTGTTCTTTGGCACTGTGCTTTTTGCAATGGAAGCAATCGGAAGTGTAAGTAACCTGCCCTTTTTCTGATCCCTATTTTCTCATTAATAATTCCTGTTTTCATCAAGAAGCATGATTGAAAAACAAACTACACTGATAAGTAAATTAATTTTCAAGAAAGAGAGACAGTGAATAATCTTTTAACTACCGTGCTGTGCCGAGGGCGAGTTTGCAAGTTGGCAACACTGTTTTTCCTCCATTCAAATCCTTTAAATGTATCGATTTTAGGTGAGACAAGCTGCCTCACCAAGAATCGATTGTTTTGCATACCGTTAAATCTAAGAAAAATAGTGTTGCCAACTTTCAATTGGTAATAGGAGGCGGAGAATCGATCATAGATGCTCAAAGCCGCAGTAGAGTTTACTAGGGGGTAAGCCCCCTGGCCGCTACGCGGCCTAACCTCCTGAAGCCACTCGACGCCATCAAGGCGGCCACAAATCGAAATAAAAAAAAATGATAAATGAATTTATTTGGTTACCAACTTTGGTTTCTCTTGGTAATTTTCATAATTAGTGGTTCTTGAGACTTCGTTTATCACATGATTTACGTTTTGCAGGTGATGCCCGTCAAAAATGAGATGGCGAAACCTGAACAATTCACCAGCAGATTTGGAGTCATTAACATGGCCATGGTTCCAATCGTTCTCTTGTACACGATTATTGGTTTGTTCGGCTATTTGCAATACGGAGACAAAACCAAAGGCAGTATCACATTGAATATGCCCCAACACAATCTGTAAGTATGAAAACATTTTGTGGGCTCATTAATATTTCTTCAGGAAAAAAATCGAGTTCATGTTTAAATGTTTTGTCGTCAAAAAACAATAATTGAGGAGATTTTTTTTTTTCAGAGTAACTGCGACGCAGATTTTTTACCGAAGATAAAAAAAAGCTCTTTTGAAAGAATTGAATCTGTGATTCAAGAATAAGTTCTCAGAGGAGACTGTATTTAATGGAAATGTCTTTGAGTTTTATTTTCACCCATCAAAAAAATATATAATTATTACGCTAGAATACGCACTATAATTAGTGAAAAATGCCGCTTAAAAAAAAAAAAAAAAAAAAAAAAAAAAAAAAAAAAGACGAAAAAGAAGAATTAATTATTTTATAATTAATTCGTGAATGCCAGGCAAGACCGTTCTGTAAAACAAAAAGAAAATGAAAAAACATGCAATATTGCCCAGGTACGAAGTAACATTGAAATTTCATTTCTCTTTTAGGCCCGATGTAAAAAACACAAAATCAAATCATAATACCAAAAACTAAATATTTTTGGCAAGAGAAAATTCTCAAAACCACCATGAAATTAATATTTTACAAATATTTCGAGGCTCTTTTTCTGGTGAGCATCTTTCTCGATGAACAGAACGCAACGTTCATCATAATCCTTGAATGCAACTATTGATGCTCATTGAACATCCGTGTTGCATATACTCAAAAGTGAAGGCGGTTGAGCTGCTTTGCTTCTCAGTAGAATCGACACCACGCTTTTCCCAACAACAATCGCCTGCCGAGGTGTTGCATACTTAACAGCGAGACGAAATTACTTGTATTCTTTTTTTATTAAACTAATTTTTTGAGGGGAGGCAGCAAAAATTTCGATGAGTATCAATTTGATGGATTCAATCAGAATTCCATACCTTCATAAGACGTTCTCAATCTCCGCTTATCTTTCATTTTAAAACAGATTTCGAAGCTTTATTCTGACTTGAGATTTCGCGAGTATATTTTCAGTGATTTGGGTGAAGTATTAAAACTTAATACTGTTTTTTTTTTTTTTTTTTTTTTTTTTTTTTTTTTTTTTTTTTTTTTTTTTTTTTTTTTTTTTTTTTTAAAAAAAGGATGATTTTTGTCATTGCAAGTTCCTGATCAAAACATTATCTCCAATTTTATTGAAAAATATGTTGGTAAGAATTCGTAATGTTTTCCCTAAATTGTAAAATATTGAGAGTCACCATCTGATTCATTTTTAATTTCCTCTTCAGGTTTGGACATACAGTGAAATTGCTCCTGGCAGCGTCTGTTTACATCAATTACGCTATTTCAAACTACGTCATTTACGACTTGGTGTGGCCCTGCCTGACCAGTAAGATGGAGAAGAACTCGCACAAGTTATCCTACGAGTATTGCGTGAGGATAGCTATCGTGCTAATTACATGTAAGTATCCGATTTCAACATGTCTCATACATAATTAAACATTTTGAAGTTTGATTTAAAACTAACAATAATTTATACTTTTCTTAGATAATATCGTCAATTCGTCAATTCTGGCCAAGGTATCACAAGTGCCATGTGATGTTTCAAAATTTCCGCCGCTTTTTTCATTTTTTACAGAGAAATTTTTGGTTGAGTCTGTTTGAAAATTTCACAAAATTATTCAGTGAAATTTTCGGACATCTTTGTTGAAAAATTTATCCGTAAAAAATAAAATGGCGGCGGAAATTTTTAAATTTCGTATGGAGCTTGTGATACTTTGGCTGAAAGGTGACGATACAAACACAAGAGGAACGCATACTCGAAGTTGGTTTCATTTACAGTAAAATAATGAGACAGATCGCCTTTCTTTCCTTGCTGTCTCCACCAAAGGAACTTTTTTACAATTCATAAAAAGAACGATGAATTACTTGCAATGTCGATCACGAGACTGAAAAGGGCGTGCTTTTGAATAGATTGCTCTGCATTTCTCATGAAGTATCAATTCGACGAAAATCTTATGATAACCGGCCGTGAAATTTTCGGCAATTAATTGCGCTACATCAGTGAAAATTTTAACGCGTTCAACCCCTTAGATCAAGGGAAAGATAGAGGAAAATTATTTCCTTTTAAAAAATGATGTGACAAAAACCTAAGTCACTTGACAAACGATATTTTTTCATCGGATGTGTGGATGATGCGCTCAGTTATAGAGGTTATCCGGTTACCTTTAAAAAAAAACACACAATTTTTGCATTGTGCACTTGTGATTAACAACTGAAATTCGAAGGAAGAACCGTGCAAATTTAATTTTTGTTTTTTCTCTCTGTTTCAGTTGGGTTCTCGATAGCCATTCCTAACTTGGAACTGTTCATTTCGTTCCTAGGATCTCTATGTTTAGTTAATTTAGGTATATTTTTCCCGGTCATTTTACAGACCCTGACATTCTGGGACGAATTCAGGGGTCCTAGGTTTTACACGTTCCTTATAAAAAATATTTTCTTGATTATAATTGCTATTTTAGGATTTGTTATCGGGGTTGGCAGGAGCTCCATTGAAATTTACAACACCGTAATTTTACCATCTTTCTCATAGTTTTAGCTGAAACCGACTTGATTTGTAAATAAATAAATTTTATACATAAATGCATATTTTATTTTCATCTCATAATTTAAACAATAATCACAAAGCCCGGCTAAAGTCTGTATTGCCATCGTTTGATCGTGCGCCCCTCCCCCCCCGCCCAGCCAAGAATCAGTTCTTGCTACGGTGCGGTGCTGCAGCTGCTCAGGACTTCGCCAAAATGTAAGCTGTTGAAGATAAGAGTGATCGCTGTCCAGGTGTATTCGACATTAACGTGACTTAGAATCTCCTTCGAATTCAACAGATACCACACTACTTTCTTGCATTGTTACCAGATGAAGCTTGCATCTTAATAACACTAGAAACAGATTCTGAATCCAAGAGCCTCACATTCAGGCTACACAGAAGCATTTTCATTACGGCTTCTACCTACAATTGACCCCAATGCTATTATTTCTAGTATTGCTTGATGACACTATATGATTTCAATCTCAGAATTATAGACTTTACCATGCCGATGTAGTATAAAACTTACTTGATGTTCCCAGCCTGAAAATTTAAATGAACACATATGCACGCACATGTACATACCTTTCTCCATCACATGCACCTACTTATATTTAAAAAAAAACCTTTACTTTCATTTACATAAATAAACTAAAATCATGTAGAGCAATGTTTTGTATTGGGCCATCGTGATTTTTCCAAATTATCACGCAAATTTCAGTATCACACGGATTTTCTATGGGAAAATTCCCCTGGCAATTCAACCGAATTAGTAAGGTCCTAGAATGGCAAATAATTCTCTCCTAATCACCTATCGCAGATTTGTAAAATAATTGAGAGGTGCCAATGCAATAAAATAATGTAAGATGGTGTTCAAAAAACCTACGCTCCATAAAGAGACGAGTAAATCGGACTGACTATAATAAAAGGCATATGAAACAAATTCGATGATACTCACTCGCTGAATACATTTTATAGAGACCAATTTTTATTCGAATTCGTGCATGTGCTGAATGACCTGGGTCACACGATCAAACTAAAGTTATGAAACTAGGGAGGTCACTGCGCATGAAATGGTGGGTTTTTGCGCGCCAATCAGAGATCAGTGTGCTATCAAATCAGTGCGGCCCGCAGTAATTTGATGGCATAGTGATCTCCGAATGGTATTCGCAATTTAATCCGAACCCTAACCTCGCTGACCCCGCCAGATTTATAACTCAGTTTGATCGTGTACCCAGGCTATTAAATTTACAAGTCCATTGCTGCTGATCAAAATTTCCATGGAGTGATGTTGCGTGGATGGATGATCAAGCAAATTTCCTTGAGAAAACTGGAACGTCTCCGGCTTATGGTCAACCAAATTCAGCAAGCTTTTCATGATGATCTTACCAAATGTTGTGCATTCATATAAAAATGGACTGTTCGTGGCATTATTATAAAATGCATTAAAAAATGACAATTACAAAATGGACTCGCGCTCAACCAAAAGAAAGCTGGCATCAATGACTGCTTCAGCGAAACACATTATTGTAGCATGGCATAATTGGCGTACCATGCTAATAAAACCCGTAGTAACACAGTTTTAGGACAAGAACAATTCTTTCTCTTAAATCCTGGGAGCTGGACGGAACTGACACCTGATTTAAAAGTTCATGATTAGAATGCTGATTAAATAAGTCTTGATCTAGTCTCACAATCAAAAGAAGAAACCTTCAAAGAGGAACGAATGTTCTGAAAATAATATAAGAAAACGTAGTGATGTAAAGAATCCAGTGCAGTGACGTGGCGATATATCGATTGATCTGCCATTTAAACCTGTGGATAAGGATCGATGAATAGGGTGTTTGCAACGGACACCTTAATAATCGATTCTTTACCATAGCTTCAAATGGAGAAATGTCGATAATCGATCATTCGCCTTTCGCCACTGATCCAGGGGATTCAAAGGAGCGGTGAAATGTGATAAGTGGTAGATTCAAAATATCCCGAGTGCAACCAAAAGCAGCTGAGCAGATTCTGCATCGAGTCAAAATCCTTCCCCTCGTTGCCTATTTTGATTTTAATTTTAAGAGATGAACTGTCATTGTCGGGCCACTTCTTTTCCTGTGAAGAAGAGTAACTGTAATTTCGAAATCTCGACAAAATTTGAGGCCAAGACGCTGCGAAATTGATTCGAATAACATACTCTATGAAGGTGTGAGATGCATGTTTAGACTACATTTCGCAATAAGGAACTACAATTTCTAGCTTATCCTTAAGAGGCGCATTTCTGCATAGGGATCCTAATAGCGCACCTGCATTGCCTCTAAATTGAGCCAGAAATGGACTGCGTTTTGCAATTGGGAACCTAGATTTTGGTTTACCATAAAAACACCTTTCTGCATAGAGAAATGAATTGCGCATTCGTTGTTTCTAAAGTGAGCCAGAATTAGTAAATGGTTTCCTACTGCAAAATGAGTTCCAAATTGTAATTCCTCTTCCCTTCAATTTACTTCCTGTTTTTTCCTCTTTGCGGTTGTACTAGCATGACCCTTTCGCAGACTTGTAATGTCAGTCTGCCTTTGAAGTAAGAAAAACAATCAGGTATATGGATCTTGTCTTCGTGTACTGTGTTAAGGTGCTAATTGGCCAAGTCAAAGGTCAATTGATGAATCTCTTCAGACCCGAGGCTAGAACCATTTAGTCTTTTGCGCTTCGCTGCGTGTGCGGGACAAGCCGTGAGTTTTAACACCTCTTTATCGATGATTGTGAATCTAGGATAATTTTCATTTTAGGTGAAGGGTATAAAATTTGTGATCATATTTTACAGCATTGTTGGAAGATTTGGCCGAAAAATGAGGGCGTGATAGATTTACTTGGAGAAAGATCAAGTTAAGAGAGCGCACATTTTGGGGGAAAAAAATCTTCAGATTTTATCCACAAAAAACGTTTTAAATTCTCGCTGCTTCAATTAGGACTTTACGATGAAAACATGTCAAAACTAAATTTTAAAGTCAAATGAACCTGAAGAAAATGAACTTGTCAAATGAACAAAAAGTTATTCTCTTCCTCCTTCATTATATCATGACTATTTTTTCAAGGAAACAAACCATGGGTTTATTTTTCTCACTCCTTCTCCAGCTCAAAATAAGTGACTAAAAATTTCCGAGAATATCATTTGTAAAAAATAAAATTACCTTCATCAATCACACTCTATTCCAGATAATATAGAATCGTTATATCAACTCGTAATGCATATCTCCTGAGGCGTGAAGCGCTTCAGGGGGTTAGGTCAGAGAGAGTACCCCCCCAGTTTACAAAAAAAAAAAAAAAAAAAAAAAAAAAAAAAAACATACTTTGCAACTGTACAAATTGAAAGACATGTTTTCTTCAAATAGAAAACGAATAGTTTGTGAAGGCAGAAAATCGTTGATTGAAACCGTAAAAAAGGTTCTTTGGCTTACAAAATGTTTTTTTCCATGGAGTATAACAGATCGCTTGTGTAACAAAATGGTGAAAGTCTGGAGAGAGAGACAAATCCAATCGAAACCAAGGAAATATGTGAGGTCAGAAAGGGTACGGAGAGCACAAGAGAGAAAATGACATTAATAAAGACAAGAAGCGAAAAAAAACTGCATGATATGAAAATCACGTGGTCAAGGATCCTCCTCTCAAAAATTGGCAAATATGTTCTCGAAATTTTTAAATGTCTACATTGTAATTTGTTTATCAGGCACTCATTGCTTCCTCGGGATTTTTGCCATCAGAGATCTCCGTGATTAAAGATGGGGGGATGGGCAGGAGGCTGCTTTTTCTCATTCAATGAGAGCATGCCACTTCATATTCATTTATCTCGCTGCTGGCCGATTTTCATCCCGGAGAACACTCAAATGTGTTTTTATTGACCTCAATTCTCCACGTCCTCTCGATCATTAATACCAATGGCGAGGCGCGAATGTTCGATTATCGATGTTTTCCCATTTGAAGCTATGGTAAAAAAATCGATCATTGGAGTGCCATTTCAAACACCCTGTCTATCGGTAATTTTCCAAAGGTTTTAATGGCGGATCAATCGATATATCGCAGAGCACGACACGCCACTGATTAATACATCTTAAACTCAAAACGTAGGCGGTGATCGTCATAAAATTAAGAGGAACCCACTTGGGGCAAAGACGACGCCAGGACATCGCATGCATCACCTAATTTAAACCGCAGTCAAAGTGTCTAGACGAAGTATCGTCATAAATTAAAAGATAGAAAAGACTGAAATTATTAGAATAAAGCAACTGATTCCAACTGCGATTGCACAGTTTCTTCGTCGGGTACGGGCCATCGCGAACGAAATTGACGAGTCGTCGGCCAATTCGAGTGCAGAATGTTCGGACGCTAGTGTATTTTCAGTTGAAGTGCTTAAAGGAATTGAAATGAATGTGTGTGAATGAAGTATTCAAATAAGAAACTGAAATTAATGATTCGTGGAGTGAACACAGTTTTATCGATTTTCACGGGTAGGAAACCGATTTTATTCTACCATTTGACTCATCAAGAATTCCGTAGTTTTATATTCGACTGAAGCAGAAATGGCAAGCGATCAGAAAAATGGAAGCACACCCGCACAGCAAGAAAGAGGTGACGTCATCAAAACCCCAGGAGACACGGATTATGATCCAGATGAAGACCTAGGAGAGAAAAATCTGACAACGTAAGATATTTGTTGCATCTTGTACAAGCTTGCATAGTTGCGTATAAAACAGGGAAAAATGTCAAATCCAACTCTTTTTTTAAATTCGTGCTGGAAAAATATGAAGAAGCATATTCAAATGTAATTTGGTTTGCAGCATAGTTATTTTTCATTGTCAACAAGTTTCACGAAAAAACATTTTTGGCGGGCAAAAGAATCAAAGCATGAATAAAAGTAAATTCTATTACGCGTTGTAATCGTATAAACTAACAGTTTTTATTGAACTTTCAAAAAGGGGAGGAAAAATAATTGAATTTTTGTTCGAGCATAATACAGAGGAAGTATCATGTCTTGTCTTTTTTGCAATTATTAGTCATTATTAGCTCTTTAAGCCCACTCAAGTGGAGTCTCCGATTTGATAAGAGACATTGTAGGGTATAGCTTAATATTCCGTTATCGATATTCAACTGTCGTCAGGACACCTGTCGACCCATCAGAATATGAGAAATTAAGTGTTTCCCAAAATAAAATTAACGATCAACGCTGAATGTCATACGTTCGAGAATACATTGGTGGCCACAGTCCGAAACCACATATCTCCATTGCGCTGTTTCAAAATTTCCGCACCTATGTTATTTTTCTAAAAATTTTTAGCCAATTTACAACTCGACATTTTTTCAGAATATTGTGCTAACATGGAGGGAAAATCATAGCAGTATTCAAAAAATTACTTTGGCTAGCTTTTCAAGAAAAAAATACGACTGGAAGTCTGCAACGTCGCAATCGGAGATATGTGGTTTTGCCTTGTACCATCGATATCGCCAATTAGGAAACTATGAAGGTGGTTTAAATGCTCATTAGTTATTTTAACCAATCGCCAGATCCCTTCGAAAGGCTACCGCATAGATAGGTTATTTTAGTCGATTTACAAAAATAAATGCAAGGAATGAAAACTGGAACAAAACTCACTTTTTTTTTTTTTTATATCAAGCGAAATTAACGCAAGCAATGAGCGCAAAAGCTTATTAAAATAGTATTTTTTCTTCTTCTTTTCTTTTTATCTGAAGCACATTGTTCTTTTGGCAGTTAATATGTCACTGATTTACAAAAAAACTTCGTGTGATCTCAAAAAGAATTTTTGAGTATACCATTTTAGTACCAAATGTAAGGAATTAAAGGAATGTGAAAGTTTTACTGATCTCTGATTTTATTTGGAGGGAAAAAATTTTCTTTCCTATGGTAAGCGACTGAGGTTAGCCAGTTTTTGTTATGCACTACATGTTGTAAAGCAAAATGTGAAACATTCACAAATCAATTCTTCATTTATGTATTGAGTTGTTATTATTTTACATAAACGATGCGCCGAATGTACAGCAATATATCAATTTTTGGTTTGCTAAATTTATGCTGTTGTACCTATTGTTTGATACGTTTAATCTTGATGATTACAGTTACTTCGAGACATTACTTCATATGCTGAAAGTCAGCCTGGGCACTGGAGTTTTGGCGATGCCGAAAGCTTTTGCCAATGCTGGCTATCTTTTGGGTATGATTGGCACAATCATAGTCGGAGTTCTTTGTACTTACACAACGCAGATGCTTGTACGTATAGTAGTAAACTAAATTTTATCGAAGTTCTTTTCTTTCCGATAACTATTTTTTTCCTCCTTTTTTATGCTAATTTTAAAGTTTGAGAAAAACGACCTTGATGAGAACCCCTTTGATGAGTTGCCCTTCTGCCTCCCCTCCCCCCCTCGAAAAAAAATCCCTAGTCCTACCTGTGAACTCCTACGCAGAGACACAAGGCAGGTCAATGATCAAAGTTTTGGGCACAATTCTTGCCCTGTACGATTAATCTTGTAAAAAGACTTGAAAAAAATAAATTGGAATTAAATATTTGTTTTGTGAATTTTTGCTACAATATTCTGTAATTTGTTCGGAAAGTCCTCATTGTGAGATCATACTTTGACAGGTCCAATCAGAATACGAGCTGAGTAGAAGACTGCGAGTGCCCAGTATGACGTATCCTCAAACTTTTGAAGCAGCGTTCTCAGAGGGACCGAAGCGATGCAGACCATTTGCTAAAGCCGCGGGGTCAGTTCTTGCATTTACATTCTATTTTTATCACATTTCGTCGCTTGATTGGAATCAATGGCGATTTTGCAAGTTGGCAACCCTGTTCCTCCATTTAAATCCATTAAAAATCTCGATTCTAGCTGAGGTGAGCTGCCTCTCCAAAAGAATCGATTGTTTTGTATACCCTCGAGAACAAAAGTGCTTGACTACACATTAAGATAGCCCGGAGAAACATTAAGTTATACGGGCGACAGAAAATGTAATGTTCCATCATAATCAACGATACAGCTAGGTTAAAATACTTGAAATTCCAACGAGACTCTTTGTACAGACACGAGCAGTGGGAACTCTCAAAATTTGGGAACATGGTCGTTTCTAAATTTAAATCCATTATAAACATTCGATCGAGGACTAGGCAGCTTGTCCCAATAGATATCGATTACTCTTCAACATACTTTCAAAAATATGAAACTCAGGAGTGCTATCCTCTGCGAATTGCCATTGCCATAAACTTGAACGACTGCTGATGGAAAATTTTAAGTTCGTCTCCTGTAAACTTAGCTTTATCGTATCAAAATCTAAACAGCAGTCTAACAGCAGCAATCTGTGTTTAAAAAAATCAATGTTAGTACAGTTAATTTTTCAATTATTACATTAAAAATTGAAAAACATTGTTTCGACTAACGAAGATGCCTCAAAATTGTGAATTTTAATGACTCTGTTTAAAAATGTCCGATCCCCCTTATTTATTTCAGGGACGAATGAAGTAATCATGTTGCTTCACTTTTTATTAGGAACACAGTGAGCAAAAATTCTGACATTTTGAAAAGGCAGCGTCAAATCGTTCTCTACAGAAAAAATGAAATATGGCTGCAGCTTGGCAATGTCACAAATCAAGCTATGCCTCTCTCTAGTTTTGCCAATATGTTCTTATCATAATATATAATTCTCCCTGGTTTTTAAAATGTCTATTAAATCTCACATTGTGTATGATTGGGAAATCTTGTGTTCTACTAAATTTGAAAAGTTTCATGACTGAGTAAAGTACGAAGAAAACTCTAAAGTTTTGTTTTAATGATGCTATGGCCCTACACCTCAAAATGTTCATTTTTTTGCAGCGTTACGTGCAATCTGATTCTATTCCTTCTTCAATGCGGTCTCAGTTGTGTTTACATGGTATTCGTAGCTGACAATCTAAAGGCGGTTAGACATATTCCTATTTTGTCTTTTTATAAATTACGAAATATTTTCATAACCTCTATAATTACTCAGATGTAGTTCCATTTTCTGGAGTGCAACTTGAAGGTAATTCGTCTCATAAAATAAGTGAAGTTTTCATCAATTAAAAAAATAAGTAAAAAACGAAATAACGATACCATATTAAAAAAATGAAATATTTAAGCCACATGAAATAAATTATTTCATTGGCTCCCTTCTAAGATACTTATACTTTATGGATTAACTAGCCTAACTTCCGTAAGGATTCGAAAGCTCATTGAAAACATTTCCTTTTCTTAGCACCATGACTTTAACTTTAAATACGTCTCGCACGGTTTAAATGTATTCCACACATTTTTTTCCACATCCAAAAACTGAGAGAAAAAGTTCGGTAAAAGATACCAAACCTCAGATCATATGAAACACCATTTTTTAACTCGATGTTAAAATTTTTCAGCTCAAGTTGCCAAAGTTATCGGCCATAGAACCCAAGATTCATATTGAATCCCGAACTATCTTGGATCAGGTGACGGTGTGTTTTTGGTCACAAAAACAAAATTTCGGTTCTTTTGGCCTAGAGCTTCGGTCCTCATGATAAAAAACTTCGATTCCCGTCAGAGGCGTGGCGCGCATTGTGATATTGATTGAACTATCATTCAAAGCTACGGGAAAAGATCGATAAACCGGGAGTACGTAACGAACACGTTAACAATCGAATATTTACCACAGCTTCAAATGGGGAAGTATCAATAATCGATCATTAATACCTCGCTACTGAAGTTCCTGTGATCGAAAACTTTGAGTACCTTACCGAAAAATTTCAAAGCTCAACGTAACTTGAAGTTTGGTATCATTTACCGAGATTTGTCTCTCAGTTTACATTATTATCAGAGGCTTGTATTTACATTTTCACGTACCACAGGTATTGGACCAGTACATCGGGACAACAGACATCAGACTATACATGGCGTGTCTCTTGGGCCCACTGATTATTCTCTGCTGGTTCGGTAACCTGAAATACTTAGCACCACTGTCTTTCTTTGGTAATTCCATGACCATGATCTGCTACTGCATTACCTTCTGGTACGTTCTCACTGACCTGCCAAGCTTTTCCACCAGAAAAGCTGTTGTCGATCTCAAACAGTTCCCACTCTTCATCGGCACGGCGCTGTTCGCAATGGAGGCTATCAGCGTGGTAATGTATTATGGATTACATTTTACAATAGAGAATTACTGGTTGTATTTTTAGCTTATCCATAAAGCACCTCATCATAAGGAAGCTCATGGATTTTAGGTTGTTTCTAAAATGAGTCGTAAAGAGTAAAGTCATATACTGTAAAATGTAAGCAAAATCGTCGCTCTATAACTTTTTGATTTTTACCTGTATAATTTAAAAAACTGATCAAAATTCAAAGAAACTGATTTGATCATTTGGTTTTTTGGCACGAATACTTATCGTGCGTGCCTCATTTTTTGTCAAAGGGTGACTCGTAGGTTTAAGAAGGTAAATATTGAGGTGGTCAATTCTTTTGGCAGGGTAAGATTTCTCATGAAACGACATATTTTACTGAATTTCCTAAATATAGTTTATAATCGCCTCAAATTTAGACTGATTCTGTTGCGCAGATCGTAGAACTGAAGTTTCGGCTCACCAAATTAACGTTAAGTTCCATCAACTTCTTTCATTCAGTCTTCTAAATAGGATGCCTACTGAACAATTTTGCATGTAAAACCGAGGATTTTTCTCCGTGATTGACCGCTCTACAACAGTTTGATAACAAGGTGGAGAAATGATGCTGGGTCCAACACCATTCCGCGGGGAAAACAAAGGCAAGAAGTCCCAAAAATTAAAATTAGAGTCAAAGTTAAATTTTTGAACTCTAATGCGCACCAGTACGAAACTGAGGGGGGAGATTGTTCAGCTCAGGCAGTTTGCATTGGAATATTAAGTTGGAGTCAGAGCGAGAGATTTATACCGGTTTGGGCCTTTTCAGACCTCATCAATCGTTTCCTTCAACAGTCTGATATCGATAACTCAAGCTTGAGCTTTTGTGAAGTAAGGGTCCTTTTAACGTAAGCGCTTACTCGTGCATGAATTCATACACATGGAATAAAACATGATATGCTTTCCCCTAAGGTTATACCTCTGAAGAACGAAATGAAAAGACCAGCACAGTTTCGCGGGTCGTTCGGCGTGCTCAACTGCTCAATGGTGCCCATCACAATCTTGTATCTCCTTGTTGGACTTGGCGGGTATTTGAAATACGGGGATGCAGCGAGAGGAAGTATCTCTCTCAATTTACCAACAAGTGAAGTGTAAGAGAAAACAAGTTATTCATATTTTCTGAAAAACAGTCCGCTGCTATAAACTGCTAACAACGTGGATTGTGCTGAAAAGTTATTTATCTCAATAAGAGCTCTATAAAAGCTCCAATGTATTCAGAGGATAAAATCGAGTAGTCTCTGTCGAAAATCAGGGAGGTCATTTTTACGACCACTGAAAAAAGAGAAAGCGGCTGTTAGATAATAAGGCCATTTCAAATTAATTATGGGAGTACCCCAACTAATTGTTGTAGTACCCCCATTAATTAAATTACAAACTCAAATGTTGTGGCACTATCGCAATCAATCGGAAATGCCCATATTATCCAACAAATTACCACATATTTAGGGAATAACCCGTGATAATATTTTTCGTGACAACTCCTACTCCATATATTCTCCAGTCAGGACTGGTTAAAATAACGTGTGGCATAAGTCAATGATATAGGTAATGCTGAAATATCAAATCATATGCGAGTTAATTTTACGATACGGATGTTATCATTTTTTTCAAATATATATAAATTTATGGGCGTCCTTATGCCGTAAGGACCCATGCAACAAGTAAATTAAATCAAAAGGAACTGAACGTCCATACTTTATTGCGTCTACCTCAGTAATTTCACTCTTTTCAACATTTCTTTACGAGGCAATTCTGTGAAATGATTTTGACTGAATTTTATCAGTCCATGGAAATATTTTACATTAGCAGTTTTTCGGGGAAATAATTTATGCAGGTATGAGCGATTTGTGGTTCATATTCCTCGCTAATTGAGTTATCAACTACTAAATTTTCCATCTAAAGTCATTGATATTTTTTATTAATTTTCTCTTGTATTTCCCTCATCATTTTTCTTTGTCATTTTTCAGGCCAGCTCAATGTGTAAAATTGATGTTAGCTTTCTCAGTCTTGATTAGCAACACCGTACTAACGTACGTAACGTCAACTATCCTTTGGGAAGAATTTCTGAAGTCAAGGTTCGAAAATTCGAAGAGAAAAGTTGTATGGGAGCTCTCTGCCAGAGCTTTCTTAGTTTTAGCAACATGTGAGTACATTCCTTAATTAACAGATCAAAGGTCAGGAAGAGCATGACGATTTGGGCAGTTCGATTAATATCCTATCATAAACAGAGACGAGAGAGCATTCATTCGTATTGAGCAAATTAACATACCGGGGGATACGAAAAATGGTCGAAAAACAAGGATGATCACGAGAACTTTTACCATAGGCGTGAATGAAAGAGTTATTAGGTGACGATGTTAAAATGTGAAGAAAACAGTTTAGCGTTATCGAATGACAGATTTTGTTTTATATGGGGACATTTTAATGCATACACTGTTAGAATTTGTGAAAAAATTCAAGGAAAATTTGGCCACTGTTTGAGGAGCTTGGAGCGGACTAAGCGCGCGAGTGCAGCTTTTGCTATTTCGAGGATTACGTGTTTGAATTTTTGAAATTAAATGGATCCGTAGGGTGGACAGCAAGGTCAGATTGACATTTTGATGCTTAAAAAGTGGAATTTGGGAGCGAATATTTTACAGACTATGCCTTAAGACTAGTTTCACTTGAAATCATTAAAATCTCAATTTACTCAAAAACTGCACTTATGCGCATTGTCCTCCAAGCCCCTCATTTTCACCGACCATGTGACTTTCATACACGTGGAGATGTCACGAATGATTGGAGCGGAATCGATGAAAAAACCCAACAGATTCATTTAAAAAGCTTTTAATGGTATAATTATCAAATAAGTATAATCTATTTTAATTTTCTCCCAAAAAGCCTGAAAGGAATCATTACATTTTATTCCTTTGCCCATTTTAAATAATTTTCTTTGAGGAAAATTATTTGCACACTTATATTATCCTACGTTAAGTTTTTGCTGACTAGCCAAAATATATTAGACATAAAAATAAACAAATATATGATAAACAAGACCATTATATTTTGGTTACAGTTGTTATAGCTGCTTCAATCCCTAACCTGGAGTTGTTCATATCATTAATTGGAGCTCTGGGATTGGCAAACCTTGGCCTCGCTTTTCCAGTAATAGCGGAGACCCTCACATTCTGGGACAGATACCATGGTTGCTGGTTTTTCTTCTTCATTCTCAAAAATATCTGCTTGCTGCTCGCGGCGATCTACGCATTCTTCATCGGCGGAGCAACCAGCATCATCACCATCTACGAAAAATTAATGGATGGAACCTTATTTTAGGTTCTAAAATAATAAAACATTCCGCATAAGTCCAAAACAAAACATATTTTTGATTTGTGAATGATTTCGAGAGATGAGGCAAGCTTATAAACGGTAGAAAATCCTCCAAATTTGAAGCAATTTCAACGACAAATAAAGAAAAGTACCCTGATAGAATAAATCAGCCTGTCAACGCCAAAACACATGAGCATCCATTGATATTAGGAGAAATCAGTAAAATTCAGTACTCTGTTTTATTGATATGTGCTAGTGTCAATAAATATCAACTATATTTTGGCATTAGTTAAGTGATTATTTTTCTAAGGAGTGCATGTCACACGATTTTAAGATTTAATTAAAGTAATATGTAAGCCTTTTTTTGACAATGTTACAAAATTAATAATTCACCATCCGCATTATAGCATTGCTTCGATCCCTCCAATTCGAAAACGCAAGTCTGACGAGCTTTTGATACCAAACCGTTATTAATGTTGCCTATCATTAAAAATGAAGGCTCAGTAATATGCGCGGCGGCGGGCCGTGGTACGCTGCACGTTGCGGCGCGACGGGCGGCAGGACAGTGCATAACGCGCATTGGCGCCTACAAACCTAAGGGGATACTTCAAGCATTGCGCAATGCGTGAAGTATCCCGTTAGGTTTGTAGGCGCCAGTGCGTGTTTGGCGCTGGCAGCACGCTTCTCCGCTCTGTACCTACTAGGCTCTAACGTTTAAACTCGCGGAGTCAGCGTTTTTCAACCCACGATTTTGAATTGTTTGCATATTCTGCATAGATTATTCCCACTTTAATTGATGGGGAAAAAATATATATTAAAGGAAAATATAATGTGAGTTTTGTAAATATTGAGGTGGTTCCGTGTCAAATTTTATGATTTCCAAAGCACTTTTCCGGAAAATTGAACGGAGTCACATTCGGATTTACCGCCTCAAAGTACATCACCTGATTCCGACCGGGAGACATTTTTGTTTTTTTTTTATACATGTTCTTAATCGTGAGAATGCGGGGAAAAATCTGTAGTCTACAAAGCGTCAGAGATCTCATTTGAAGTCAAGTTTCTCGATCAGGATTTTAATATTTTGTTAAACTAAGATGCACAATAAAATCAGCGACCCAAAAATCGTAGGATCCATTAACTTTTAAAACGGTACATTGCATTTTCGATTGAAGTTCCATTAAAATTCAGTCCGTGCAGTGTGGACCATATTGCGGCAGTGGAGGAGGAGGTTAATATTCAAGTTCAGTAGAACCAATAGGTCTAACTTTGCATTCACTTACCTTTGTTTCAACATATAATTCCTATTGCAGACTGCAAATTTGGATTGGCAAAGTAATTGCTCCAGTTTCCTTATTTTTGAAATTTAAAATAATGTTTAGAGTTAAATTCGCCCCTTTCACAACAAAATGTGACTGCTTTTTTCATTTTTCAATTAATCCGCTCTTTCGCTGTGATAAAATGCGTGAATTGAGTTTACATCCTGCCTTATTGAAAATAAGGGCAGAATCTAAGGGAAGTTGAAGACGAATTGTGAAAATTGTGTCTGAAATTGTTTGACGTATACCGATTGTGAAAACGTGGCAAATCCGTTATTATATGTTTCTGGGGTTGAAGTTTTAATTTTTTCGACCAAGATTGAATTTTATAGAGGCTACAAATGTGACACTCGTTCCAATTGAGGGATTTTATTGAGACAGAGAGAGAGAGAGAGAGTGACCGAGGAACTTGGTGGTTTCGTGATAAAAAATTAAAGTTCTCCAATGAGAGCTATGTAAAACTGTAGAACACTGTGAAAAAACACTATAATAATGATAAGCGACGAGTTCAAACACTTGAATTCAAGTAATTTTAATCGTGCTTATATTATCTGAGAATATTGAGTATTTGATAAAAAAAAAAAAAAAAAATTAGTTTTCAAATGCATTCCCAAGTAGTAATCGAACATTGTGTCCTCTGCGAATTTTCTGTACCCATCTTCAAATTGGGCTTGTACTGCCGAGCTAAGGAAAAATTCCGTAAGAGCATTCAAATGTTGCCAAATTCCCACTTAGAAAATATTTATTTTTGAAAAACACAACACGAATCTTCATCATTAAAAAACACTATATGAATATTTATCATTGAATTTTCAGACATTTCGGATCAAATTACGAACAAAATTTTCGAGAGAATCAGAAGAAAAATGTTTACAAATTTTCCGCGTTATACTTTGTTGAAGGAGATTTGGCAACGTCTGATGGGTGATATGGCTTTTTCCTTAGCATGGCAGCATCAGAGAGCAGAGTGGCGCAGTGGAAGCGTGCTGGGCCCATAACCCAGAGGTCCGTGGATCGAAACCACGCTCTGCTACGAAAAATTTTAAAGGTAAAAACTCGTTATCTATTCTGCCGTGCTAAGGAAAAACGCCGTATGAGCCCTCAGACGTTGCCAAATTTTTCCTGGCAAATCACTAATTTGCAGGACATTTTTTGAATATTTGTCTACAAATTTCCCTTCGTCATGAAGTTCTTTTTTTTTAATGCTTTATGCGGCTTGAGGTCGGAAAATCGTTTCATTCGAATAGTCCACGTAAAAGTTGTCAAGCGCGACGGCGATGGAGACTCGGAACACGAAATCTATCCTCGGGTAACTTTTCATTAACTCCCTGGCCCATTCCTGCCTCTCCATCATCATGAGAGCGCTTTCGGCGGCCGAACGGAGCATTACTGGTTTCTCAGTCGGCGACACCTTCACTATGAAAGAATGATTCCCAATCTGTAACACAGGATGAAAGTAAGAGACGTTATTGAGCACGTTTTGCAACGAGTTTGTTCAATAATTTTTAATTCTAGTATTTTTGGAAAGTATACGTAGTGAGTACACACGCACACACACACACCCTCACAAGAAAGAATAATGATTAGCAGCTGTGACTGGGAGTGAAGTCGAGTTTACTCCGATTTTTTTTAAAAAAATATTAACCAACAAATACAAGGTCAAAGTCACATTTAAGCTCCTGTGTAAACTCACATCAATAAGAAAGGCAAGATGGCTTTCGGAAATATCCGTCCCGCGCTACAGGTACACTTTCGGCTTTCTATTTCGATTATGCCCTAGCCAGCGTGCATTCTTAAAATTGATAAAATCGGCCCTTGCAGACTAAGGAGAATTGGTGGGGACTGTAATACTCGCAGCATTGCCTCATAAGTATATGAGGTGCCACACAACTTGTAATTTAAATTCTGGCTCTTGTTTTCTCTTTGAAATCAAACATTACGACCTCTCTATGAAAGGGATCACAGTCAACCAAAATATGTAGGTCTGAGTGGATGTGAACGACGCAAGTAAGTTCCTTCAACGCGGTAGCGACTTTCTCAATGAACACGTAATGTTTTTTGCCTAAGTATCGGAACGAAGGCGAACTGAATGAGTGCTCAATCACAATTTGGACCGCTCCCGGCGCCGGCTCCCTATCAGTTACGCAGGGTGTCCAATAAGTTTCATCACAAATTCTCGTACGATCGATTAAATTAAGCTGACAAAATTCGGGCTATTACGTTATTTAGTCAGTAATTAAAATTTTAGCTGTGACAAAGAAAGCACTCGTGTGATGAAATGTTTCTGATTGTGATAAAGTCGCTCTATTTCATCACATGTTTTTTCGCGACAAAAACCATTTTCTCTGTCATAACAGTCCATTGTTTCTGGATCATTTTAAAAAATTTCCACGTCTCTCTTACGCAGACGCAGACGTATTCTGTCATCCTGAGGTAAAACGCCGTATGAACATTCGAGCTTTGCCAAATTTCTACGGATACAACATGTATTTTTAAATGAAATCATGCCTGTTTTTCCTTCAAATTTTCAGATGTTTTAAACAAAATTGCAAACTTTTCCTAAAAATTTGAAGAAAAATATTCACAATTTTCCAGGTAAATGTGTACTTCAATGAAAGAAATTGGCAATACCTAAAGGCTCATGCGGCGTCCTTCCTCAGCACGACAGTATTCTGCTTGACAGCCGTGGGAAAAATTGACAGCCGATCAGAATGTATCGTTGGAATACAGGTGTAAAGTGACTTTCAATGATTACTGTCGTTGAAATAGAGCACCAACCTGCGGTTTACTCAGGAACACGAAATCGCAACGTCGGCCAGAATCTCCGACCTCCACGCGGCTCAGCATGAAATACCCGCGAGCACCCATCTTGAAAAGGTTGAATAACACGCCGTGGATGTATGTATCGAAATACTCTGGGTCCGTCGGGTCATCACCCAAAGTTCGAATAGAGAGCAAGCAATCACTGAGGACCTCTTGGAATTGATGAACTGTCAACCCTGTCACGGGCTGCAAGATGAAGGAAACATTCAGCGGCTCTAAGTCTTCAAATGTGTCCTCCGTTGCTGCAAAAAAAGCAAAAAAAAAAAAAACAAAAAAAAAATACAATTCAGTGGCTGATTATTATAATTGGACGTATATTTGGTAAAAAGACTTGGATACGGGTAGGAAATATGGAGTGTGCTCTAGGAAGCTGCATAAAAAACGGTGTAAGAGTGGACGGGATTAAGGAAATGGAAAAGTTGGATTTTACATTGTATCAAACTGAACTAGGCGCCAAAATATGCATAGAGTACATAGAGTCGTAATGTATGGGAGAGCTGGCGCCATGTTCTGCGCGACGAGATCCGAGCCCAGTGTGCGGGTCACTTTTTCGATACATATTCTATCATAAAAGCGGTGTGGAATATGTAGTAATTCCATGGCCGGGTCCCCGTGTATCGCAAACAATCGATTATATCGAAAAAGTGACCCGGCGCCGCACAGGAGTTTCGAAATTTGGGACCTGGAAATTGCTTAAAAGTGGCGCCAGCTCCCTCACTTACATTACGACTCTATGTGCTCTATGAAAATATGCGGCACTCTTGGGCCGTGGGCATGTAACAAGAGCGTTGAGGACAGAGCTCATGAGTTAATGTGACATCGTTGAGCTCGAGCTTTAACTTGGATTTTCGAAACGGTCACTTTTACGCGGGAACGGATCGGGTGCACATGTGATGTCACAGTACATGACAAACCTTGTCTCAATATCGTTTACAATGTATTTCTCTGGAATGAGTTGGAAGCCGCTTTATGAAGAGACCAAATGTGTCATTTACAGTGACGTCATACAGCATCGAGTCTGCTTCCGCGTAAAAGTGACTGCTTTGAATGGGTGGGTTCTTAAAACAACTTTTATTTTTAAATTTGGGAGGTGAATTCAACATTTTTCAAAAGCACCATCGTCCTTTTTGTAAATTTTGCCGTTAGAACTAGCTATCAATTCGCAAATTCTCGCACCTTGCAAATAGGCCATCGCAGATGTAACAACCATTACCAGAGCCGCTCTCCGTCGCAACAGCGATGGAGCTGCAATCTTGTTTAAATGTTTAATCTTTGGTCTTCATCGCTTTGAAGCAGCTGCCCTCCAGTAATGAGCAAAAGCGCAAGGCGCATTGCTTCGAGTGTAATCTGCTGACGCTGTAGATGAAAAAGTGCATGCCCAAATTCAGCCGCACCGGTATCAGTCAAATAACAGCGACATAAACAGTGATTTGCTTGCAAGGTCACAGCTAGCACAACACAACTGAGAGGTAAGGTTTGTTTATTAATTTACAAATTCTAATGTGAGGGGATTATCATTATTAATTGTTTTTTTTTCCAGATTTCAGTTTCCAGTGAGTAGAGAAAGTATGACAGACATCTTTGGGAAAAATTATGTGCACGGAAAAAAATTGAATTCGAATGATTTCGCGCTTCCTTTACAATGAGTCCGTTGCACTTAGAAAATACAGTTACTAAGGAAACTGTTACCGTTACCGTTGTTTGTCAAGGCGGTTCTCGAGAAATTGCGTTACATACTGGAATAAATACATTAAAATTAGAGTGGCAACACCAGTTAAATGTATCTTACAGAATTATATTACCATTAAACTTCAGAAATGTGTCTAACTCAGGAAATCTGAGTGAGCCGCATACGGAGATGCGTGGTTTTGCACTTAGGCCTCGAAGAAGTTTTGTCATGACAAATTCTTGTTGTAATGAATTGTTGTATGTTGTACATTGTACGTTTTGTTATAGTTAGTAAGTTAGTTAATTTATTTAGAGACATTCAGCAACTTAGGCTATCAATGTCTTTACAAAGAATGTGAAAGATGGGCACATATACACAAATTCAGATTTTTAAATTAAGTGAGGCAAAAAATTTTACATGCGTTTTCAAGTTTATGTCAATACATGTACCTGGCGGGACCGTTAGTATAACGTAATTATGATCGGATAGATTCTCTGGAACTTGCTGATAAGAATCGAAGCTGCTCTTTTTACTCGTTGAGTCGCCATTCTTGCTGTGTGAATTTCCGATTGAAAGTAAGTGCGGTTTCGAAAACACTTTAATTCCCTGGAAAATAAATTAATTTTTGAAACATTGGGGCTGCAGTCATGGAGAGAAAAATAGCCGTTTAAAAAAATATGTTAGTCGAAGTATAAATTGGACTTCATTTTGCGATTAGGAACATCAATCTCTGACTTATTTTAGAGACCACATAAATGCGATTAGTTTCCCTATACAGATAGGTGTTTCTATGCATTAATCAGAAAAATGTACCTAGTTTCTCACTGCAAAATGAAGTCCAATTAGTGCATCGCGTGGTTCTTCAAAAGTTTACGTGAAAAGCGAGTATTGCAGTGGGAAGTTCAAAAATTAGGTCATAAGCGATGATATTATTATATCTATAAGTATACATACTAAACAAATTGTCATTATTCAGGCGAAAAAACGTAACTGCACTTTCATTGTTGCAACATTTCTACCATAAAACTTTATTTTACAAGGAAACTGTTAGGTGTTTCTGATAGTCAATTAAAATGATTTTTCCTAAGATCATACACAAAAATCAGCGAAATTTTGAAGAGAAATGTGATTTTTAAAAATTTAAATCATTTAAGTCAATTTTGCACTTTAAGTATTTGCAAAGAGGTAAGAAAAATTTCTCCAGGCGGGTTTAAAAAATGTCTCCACAGATCCGGTCATATTTGTGTTTTTACCATTTAATCAATATTGATCGTAGCAAATTAAACCATTTTCTAGAGTTGATTTCCAAACTTTCAATTGTGTTATTAATACACACACTTAAGAAGGTTTGATGACGTACTTACTTGAATGAGGCCACCTCCAATGACACTTACAGCAATATTAATAACGAATGTAGCGAAGTGCATTTCGAAATTATCGAAACATGGTCTAAAATTTGAGGCCAACCGATCGTGAATTTTTGTAGGTTATGCTCACTTTCATTAATTTTGTCTTTCTTACTCTACGCACTCCACGTGTGATTCATAATTTCGATAACGCTGGATTTCGTGTCCTTCGTCTTTCAATACTTACTAGACGTGAGAGTTCGATCATTAATTAAGACTTTGTTTTAAGTAACTGCTCTTAATTATTTTAATGGCATTTGCATACGTTTTGTTAGTTCTATTCACGGAATCGTCGACAATATTAATTTGTGCTGGAGGAGAGGGCTTTTGGGAGAGATATGTTGCAAGGAAAAAGAAAACATAATACAGTAGACTCTGAATTATCCGGCTTCGTATTATCCGGACTCTGGATTATCCGGATCGATTTTGCAAACATGTTACTACGTACGCATTCCGATAAGTGAGCGGATCCGCGGAGAAGCGGTCGCAAGGCATATTGGCGCCTGCAAGGCTGAAGGAATACTTCACGCATTGCGCCAAACAGTGAGGTCGGCGTGGAACGCATTAGCGCCTTCTAGATTGCATAAATACTTCTCGCATTACGCCAAACGCAGTGCAGTCGGTTAGTTAGCCTAAAACGCACACTCATTAGCGGCTACAAGACTGCATGAATACTTCACGCATTGCACGCTTTAATCGTTGTATTGTAATTTATCGTTGTCGGCTACCATTCACAATCACCATTGAGTCGTTCAGTTTGGCATTAACCTTTTAAATTCGTGTTGGTATGTACATGATGTATACATAATAAGAACACTGTGGTGTTAGTTGGTGGTGTTTGTGTTTACTATTATTATCCGGATTTCTTTTTCATCCGGATCGGGCCCGGCACCAATTAATCCGGATAATCCAGAGTCTACTGTATTCAAGAGAAAGTGGGAAAGTCTGTCGAATAATTCAAAATCACATATAGTACTCTACAATAAGCGAGAATGAGTAGGAAATAAAATCTGTGATTTTCAAAGACCAGAAAAAGAAATTTCTGAGCATTTATACAGTCAATATCATCAGTGGATCAACATATCAAAAGAACCATCAACACTTTATGTTTACTCAAGAATGATAGGTGTAAAAGGATTAAATTGATAACTTCAATTGAGACGGAACTTATGTCTGCCAAAGTGAGACAAACATAAGCGAGACTGAGACAGAGAATGAAATGATAGAAATTCACATGGGACTCCTTTCTGCGGAAAATCAATGGAAAAGTGGCAAATTTTGATACTTTTTTTTTCTTTTTTTGTAATCGAGAGAAAAAAGTGATGAATATTCGGGAAGTTTAACCACCTTATTCCACCCGACCTGGCAGAATCCAGAATCTGGGGGTTTCGACCCCCACCGCTTCGCACTACCACCCCAACGTGGGGTGGGTTTTGTCCGTGGTCGTCATCTAGGGGGTTAAACTTGATGAATAATTGGTTACCAACATTGGGGTAAGATAACTTGAACCACCAATTTGCACGCAGTAACAGTCAGCTTTTTAATTTGCCGTTGATTGATATCAGGATCTGACGTCACATGAGGCCGAGGTGGCACCACAGAACACCATTTGTGGTGTTAGGCCCGAGAACGTAATATGACACTGAACTATTAGAACGAGTTTTGCTGCCGATGATGGACCAAAAAATTCAAGGATACGAAAGTAAGAGTTCATACGAAACAAACTGAATTCAAATTGAAAATTTGGTCAAAAGTCATTCATTATATGCTTAGTGAATGATCGCTTTGTTTTTTGAAGTAGGAGCAATCAAGATATTTACCCCACTTTCATCGTGCGAGTCTTTCAAGATTAAAACAAATATTTACGTGGAAATGATAAGAAGGAGGTGTGTCAAAGGAAAGAAAAGTTAATTCTTGTTTAAAAGTGAGTGCGCTCTTGGCAATGATTTAAACAGGATTTGAGACCCACGATGGATGGATGGATCATTTAGGTTCACTGACCATAAGGTACGCTTTTTTTATTTTTATTTCTTTAATCTGATCCTAAATTCCGAATTCTGAAAACTTTGTGGAAATTCAAATACATTCACATTATTGTTTTCCTTTCTCTCAATACCCAAAGTGAGGGACTTGCGTAATGTGAACATGCTGATATTTTTCAGTTATGTTTCTGACATTTCCACCACGGTCAATAACATTGATGAATAATTTCGTTAAAATATTCTATTCATTTACTTTTGATGGGAAAACTTACAGCGTAGAAGAGAAAATTTTTAAAAAATCTCATTTTTGAGTGAGTGATTGTGCAGTTGCAAAATTCTAGTATAGTCTTGAACTTAAATTATTATTTAAAGCTTCAATGCATAAAGACAGATATTCAGAAAATGTTTTGCTTTAACCGAATTGAATGTACTTTATTTCAAGAGAAATTGAATTTCAGAACTTGACTTCCCTATCCAGCATTTTAGACCTTTTTTTTTACCATAAGCCCTTTGTAATTTTCCGACCTCCCACTCTATATTCTAGATATTACAAAAGATTTCCTTCTAAAAGAATCAGCAAACACCGTTCCTCCCGCCTGGCTACGTGATCAGCGCCTACCAAAAATATATTTTCAAACGGTTCCCATTTTTGGCGTTTTCAAAACGGGGTTTCTTTGCCATTTAGGGTTAAAAAAAAATCTGTAAAAATTCTGAGAAGCTTATTTCACTCCATACTTTCAGAAAATTAATTACAGAAAGTGTGTGAAATCACTGACCCATTTAAGAGATCTTGCCATCAAGCAAGTGTAATTAATTTTGCAATGCTGCACCATTTACTGTCAACAATAAAGCACAAACAAACTGTCAATAATTTTCAAATTCCTCCCAAAGATCTTTCTTATTTGCATTTATTTTTCTACGAAAATAATAAAAAATATGCTCATTTCGTATGGAACAAATTATATATTTAGCTTTCCACAATTTCAACATGCAGCATTGCAAAATTTATACTTCCGTGTTGAAAATAACTGCTCAAATACTATTTTATTATTTCAAGAATATTGTTCTCGTTATTGGACTTGACTTCATGTGAAACCTGAAAAAGCAATTACTGCTCTTAAAGAGGAAAGAAAAGTAAAGTTCGTCAAACTGTCTAGCTACTTGTGGTCATGCTAGTTTGCAAAAAGCTAATAATTCGGATTCCTGTGATCCTTATCTAGCAGTCGTGATTTTATTGTTAGTCAGGTGTTTACACCTAGATTTAATCGAGATCACACATCTTGACAATTAGAAAGTAACATTTACATTAATTTTATCAACGCACGAGCACGTGTACGTATTTTGGGACTGCCCGATCAAAAAATCATTAATCCGACGATAGACAAAAGCTTATAAATTCCTGTATTTACATTGAGTCGACTAAAGAAGAAATGCTCAGGTGGACATACGAACGTGCATCAATTTGCACATGTCCTCTCGTAACCGTGTGAAGTTGAATCGTCTCATCGTTCATTTTTATATCCGCTCCTATCGGAGGAACAAAAATTCAAAACATCCTAAGAGCCATCAGGTGTAGCTAGAATTGTTAATCGTGTTTCTCAAGGTAGAAGAAAAGAAGAAAAAAAACCAAATGCTCTCGATTTCCCGAATTTTTATCAATAATTTTCTCAAACTTTTGTCTTGATTTCAAGACGAGAATTGTAATTCTTTGATTGGTGATTTTGCTCTACTTAATCCTAGTTTTTCAAATTGACCCAGTTTTTTTCGTAAAAATAAGTGTAACAATGAATTTTAGTCCCAGAGCTTTTTGCGGTATTTTTGTAACCTTTCTCGGGTAATTTTTCTCTTTCAATGATTATTTGCAGCTCTGGAGTTTTAGAAAATATTAATTTTCCCCTGATCCTTTCAAACATATTATACTAATCTCATACTTTTTTCCTTAGATTTGATCTAAAAGACAGAAAAAAAAGAAAAAAACATCCTCAGCAATACACATCTTAGAGGGTGGTCATACAACTTTCATTAATTAAAAACTGTGCAGGTTGCATACTTTCAAAATTGCAGGGTATTCTTAGAACCTTGGTGATACGTCAGGGTCAATGGCGTTCATGTAGCCTCTGATGATTCATTATACGGTATCTATGGATATTCAAGCATCGCGGTTCACAAATTGCCTGACTTTCCATGAACTTTTCTGATTCTTAGGGAGAAATCTATGATTATTTGTCATACTTTACAACACCGAAATTCAGACATCTGGCTGCAGTTTACAGTGTGGGGTGAAAATTGGCGACAGAGACTGTGAGAAAACAAGTAGCAGTGTAATGTCTGTGTCACACTCATTCCGTCATATCGGTGTGTCATATCTATTAGCTAGTGCAACTATTCTCAATCAGCTGCTTCCAAAAACGTGCTTAATTACATGCAGTGCCACGTTTTTCATAAAACTATTGTTTGTTTGTGCTGTTTTCAGCACGTCCAAAAGTATAGAATTTCAATTTTTTTATCTTTTCCAATTAGTGTTATCTTCTAAAGAAGAGTGATGCGTATCCACAATATTTAGCCTCATTCGTGAAAGTTCACTCTTTACTCTTTTACTCTCCTTTCAAACTAGTGTTTTCTAAATATATTCTATGGGTTCCAAATTTTCCAGCACTTTATGCGTTTCTCCAGCTGTTATCCGCGATAGTCAAGCAAGTCAGTTTTTTTATTCTTCTCATCTTATAGTAAAAATGGTATAAAAACATTATCGAACAGTATTACTACTACTGATTTGGTTGGTTATCACTGAGAAAAAAAGTTCGGTAAATCCGAACTAGTTTGGTTCATATGGAACCAAGATTTTGTTCGGTACACACGCCCGAATTATTTGGTCTGCTCAGCCGAACTTTTCGGTCCACTGAACCGAACTGTAAGAATTTATTATTGTTCGGTTGCACAAACCGAACAATTCGGTTGAACAGACCGAATAATTCGGTTGTGTGTACCGAACAAAATCGTGGTTCCATATGATCCAAACTAGTTCGGATTTACCGAACTTTTTTTCTCGGTATACCTTTTTGCTGATAAAAAACCAAAAAAAAAGCCCCTGGATCCCAGTCGAATGAAACCCGCCTGTTTTTGGAAACACGTGTACTTAGGAAAGTTGAGACTTAAAAGAGAGGATGAGACAATGATAATCGAAAAAAAGATTTAAATATTTTACTCGTGATTTTTAAAAAAAAAAAATAAAAAAAAAAAAAAAAAAAAAAAAAAAAAAAAAAAAAAAAGGATCGAGAGGGGTTATTACAAAACCTTCGATAAGATAAATAGGTATCTCAAAAAACGGAAAATTAAAAAAATCGGATACAATATTATAACATGAATTTTTGACGGCTCTTCATTTGCGCGTGATTTGGGAATTCTGGGTCCAAATCAATTCAATCGTAACCTGTTTCAACGGAGAATCATAACAGTGACGTCATACTTGAATACATACAACTCCACTTCCGAAATCAAACGACTCATTTTATCAAACTAAAAATGTTGCAAAAATGAGATAACTCCGTCCGGAAGTGAGAATATCGGTCACAAGTCTACATTCCACCATCCAAGTTCACGGCCCCTCGTAAAGGGCATGCACACAGAGCATGGCATGGAATTCGAAACCGAGAGTGAGACAGGTAGGTTAACAGCCCAAACGGCAAACAAAGCTCAATTCATTGATTGAAATTTGATTTTGCTGCAGATGGTTTGCACCGGTGAATGGATTACGCAGCGAGACTGATCAAAGGTTAAGTCAACTTTGAGCGGTCAGTGAGCCACATGCGCGGAGTGCAAATCATTCCCTTGACCATTGTGCGCTCGGCTTTGTTGACACTCGTGACATTCGGAGTCTTCGATTCGGTTCATCGAATTATTTTGATGCTGCGCTGCATTGGTTTACTTCAACTCGACGATTTCCAGGTAACTTTATGTTTATTTCATTTCTTTCCATTAATTTCCATTTTCTTGATAATCACACTTCAATTTCATTCTAAGATATATATTAACTAGTAATTATATATTTAATAATAATACCTACATATATTTACGACAAAAAATATCAGCAAGCTCGATGCAACATCAAACAATTTCCGTTTTTTTTTTAAAAAAAAAAAATTGTATTTAAAATACTGATTCCTCCTGATATACTCGTGCAAAATTTTTGAAGAATTTTTGTGAAAGAGCAAAACAAATGGACGTATTTTTATCAAACAGAACTATGCGCATTGAGACTTGAGCCCTGAGACCTGTAGGAATATGTGCATAACGGGGCTCATGTCATAATGCACATAATTCCATTTGATAGAAATACGTCCAAATGCATAAAGGCTTGCTCATGAAACATTACCGGTCCTTAAAAAAAATTAAGGGTGGCAGTAAAGCTATACAGCGTTTAAAACGCAGACGCATGCGTGGTTTTGCAGTTTTACCGTCAAATTGTGAATGACATTAGGATATGATCTAAGAAATCGATACAATCAAACACTTTTCGTAAGCGCTTTTTGAGTATGAGGTTTAATGGAAAGTCATTAAGAATGAATCCCGCAACTTAATAAATTACCCATTCACATTTTGTTGAAGAGATATCCAGTGTCATCATTTTTAAAATTCGAATCGTCTTAGTTAAAAGACAGCTGTCTGTTTTATTTTCTTCATGGCGACTCATTGATTTTTTTTTTTTGGCCGTTTGACCGTCAGTAAAATTGATTAAAAAGTATAGCTTTTCGCAGCATTATGATGGCAATTTATTTTTAAAAAACAAGTCAACCTCTTCCTTTTTTAAAAAAAATACTTAACTTTTTAGTTAACTTTAAAGCCCTAAAGCAGAATGAACTTGCTTCTGTTTTCGAATCTACATTTGACACTCTTGTTTTGGTGCACAGAGCACATGGTTAAATGAAACGCAAATAGACGGGCGGGGCATTGCTCTGTGCACTTGACCTCTTTTTTGAGCATTCCATAGGGAACAAGTGAGACTCAAAATAATTAATTCAACATTGACACTGATGAAAGATCTATTTCCCGGCCAATTTTTCCTTCCAAGTTATTCTCATGACGGTGTACCCCTCCCCCTCTCCCCGGGGGAAAATAGTTTCCAAGTGCACCTAGAATATAATGATTTCTCTCATTTATTCAATGATTAAAAATTTCCCCAACCCAAATAACTATCTATTTTGTTGGAGTATTATTTTTGTGACATCTCCAATTTATGAATGAGTGAATTAAGTATATGTATTTACTTTTTATCTCATGGTTATCACCAGTAATCGTATTTTTAACAATATTCGTGAATCATTCCTGTATTTTTCGTTTATTTTTTCCCAACCGTTTTCATCGAAAAATCATTTCTCAATCAAGCATTTTCCCGAAAAATTGCCCTATGGTACCGACAACTTTTAAAATATTCAACTTTTATCGATCTATCGACCCTTCGTTGAAATTAGGATCCTGTGACTTTTATTTACAGGAAGATTAATTACTTTGTTGATGATTACGTTTTGTAAAACTAGAGATACAGTTCGAGTAAATGACTATGACATTAGAATGTTTCCTTTTTGCGTATATTTTTCCTTTTTAAAAAAGGAATAGCGCCCCCTCCCGCCTGGTTTGCAATACTGCCATTCTTGGTTACAGGGCTGGTAATTCTTACCTCGAGTGTTTCAATCCATATTTTAAACCTTACTTTAGCTTTTCTTAGAATTCTTTGGCAGAGGGGACCTTATCCACTTAACATCACGCCACTTCAGTTTTTTCTCTTTTTCTCACTTTTTACCACTTATCTCACTGTCAGTCATTCAAATTGAAAAAACACTTACATTTTTCCTCTTCTTTACCTCTTAAACCTACTTCTGGCAGAAACCCTCACGTCACACAATTGGATGTAAAAAAATAAAATTTTCTAAATCTTAATAGGTTTTTATTCTTATCATTCGTCGGTGATGTATGTGATATAAAATTGGTGAATGAGTACTAACTTTTGCAACCGTTCAAATTATACGGAGAGAGTGCTAAGAATGTAAGAATAAAATGAGAGAAATCTGATAAGTATTGCCGAAAAAAAAAACTATGATTGATAAAAACTAACAATCGGCGCAGCTATTTACAATTTTTGATCGTACGATGCCCCGAACATTGAAGTGGGGGGGGGGAGGGGGGTGCTATCAGATGAGACTTATTTTCAGCAACTACTCTTTGTGCAAAGTGCATCCTTGCAGTTTTTTTTCTGACAACGTGCTTGTAGACAACGGTATTTGAGAGAACATATTCTTACAGTGCTGAACAAAAAATGGGGTGCTTATTTGAACATGTGTAACAAAGTTTTTAATTGTGCTAGTCCGTAAAAATTTGCCAAAATTTTGAATTGCAGTTTCTCAAAGTCTAAATAGGATGGCGACTGATCAGAAGACCAATCCACCCCAATTTGGATCTGATGAAGAGATCGGGTATGTGGGTGATTCCATGAAGGCCCCGATTATTAAAGATGACTATGACCCGGACAAAGACACAGGCGATAAAAATTTGACAACGTAAGATTTTTTCCGTTGGTTTTTCTTCCATTTTATGACAGGAGGTGATGTATATTATTTAATATACAAAGTAATGCATGCTCTGCACGGAGAAAAAAACTTCCTGCGTGGGACTCAAAGCTCAAGTTCTGTTGATATGTGTGGCTTGCGGTGCGCACATGTAAAGTCTTGTGATCCAGCTGCCAAAGTTCGGGCTACACATCGAATGTACTTACCCTGCTTCTTCGGTTGAAATTTCAATGGAGTCAACCGGAGTACTTCAGATGTGACCCGCACTTCGAAAGCTGGATGTCAATTTTTCGATGCATGATGCGGAAATTTCAGAGATCCAACTTTAACTTTTTATCTGACGCACGATTTTTTTCTCCGCTCGGGCTGCCGGAACACTCACATTCAATAAATGCAATTCTCATAGTCGATGGGACTGAAATTGAAGTGCGTGTACGTCATAGCGTAATCAAGTTGGTAAAATAGTGCACATGATTCAGATTTGCAAGGACTCCCAATATCCTAGACAGACTATTAGTTGCTATCATTTTTCCGCATAAACGTTATCATGCAGTGATGTTTCTGCTACTGATATACACACAAAATGTTCGCCAAGTGTGAAACCATCGTATCACACCCAAGCTCACCAATCCCCATTCAATATTAAAACTTCAGAATAATTCATCATGTAATTCAAATATACAATGACCTTTACAAGAGCTTGCTTGTAGAGTCGGAAGGGTTAAAAATATAAATCTCTCAAAAATATTATGCAAAGTTTTTACTTTCTTTTTTACGTCCAAATTTACTAGATTTTTTTTTCGACGAAAGTGTACAATACGGTGCACATGGCAAACAGTATTTTATATAGTGGCGAGTTTAATAATAAACTTCTTATAATGGAGAAATAGGAATTGATCTCGAATAAAGTCTTCTGCACCGTGAAGAAAAACCCTTAATTTAGAGAAATATTTTCCAGTATTGGGACCCCTGTAGTTAACGTCTCTAGTACCAATCATGCCACATTTCTCCCCTGGAAGTAATTATCATTTATCTACAATTTTACCTCTGCTTAAATAAATAATATGCGCTCTTTGCTTTTCTATAGAATCCAATAATTGCCTTTTAGAAAATATTAACAAATCATACATTCAAAAAAATAATTATTCCTAAAAAACCCGATATATTTATAATTACAGGTATTTCGAGACATTGATTCACATGCTGAAAGTTAGTTTAGGTACTGGAATTTTAGCGATGCCCAAGGCGTTTTCCAATGCGGGTTATTTGCTGGGCATTATAGGCACTCTTGCTGTTGGAGCCCTCAGTACTTATACAATGCAAATGCTTGTAAGTCACGCAGATAATCAAATTTTGATCTCTTCATTTTTGTTTATTCTTGCAATAAACTTCGATTTTTTTCTTTTCTATTAACGGTCTCTAAGGACTGAAGAAAATTTATGAGGGAAACTCATTATTTTTTTACCATTTTATTTCACTGGTGACCTCTGAGAGCTAATAAAATTTCCCACGCTGCCCTGATTTTTTTGAGTGTTCAAAAACTTATGGATGCATTCTCTGCTTGTGGCCTTCAAAGGCTGAGGCAATTTTTGTGATTTATTAAGACTTCTAAGAGAGTCGGTTGAGCTAATTAATGTATTGGCTTTACCAGGCCACTCAAAATCTCAACAGATTGCTCATGACACCAACCGTAATATGTTACGTATGTTATATTATGTTACGTAATTTTGGGCCATTGAGGTATAATGTGCCGTAGTCCATGGAAAATGTATAAAATATAAATAAAAATAAATTTAAGAGGGTCTATGATCTGCATTACGTCCTATAAAATGTGATGTTATTATCTTCTTAGATTGAAGACGATGTCAAGTCAAAATTCACTCTACTGTCGAGTCAAATTTGGCTCAATTTCATTTTATTTTACTCTGAAAGGCACCTAATTACTCGTGTTCATTCTGATATGACCCTGATTAACTCTAAATTAATTTAATTTTCTCTAAATTTTAGTCTCCTCTGATTCTATCTACGAGTCGATTGATTTGACTTATCTTCAATACGAAAACAGAATATTATTGTTTTGAAAGATGTAGAAGAGGAGAAAAATATTTAAATAAATATTTAAAGTAAAAGTATTTGCAGTATTAATATCCATGACCTTCAAAAATTAATTTTCACTAGACTCATTAAATTAAACTATAAAAATGAAAGTTCAAAGACACATTAATTGCTTGAGTATGGTCTGATCGTATTATCTCTGGCTGAAATCAGTGGTGATCGATCAAATCTGCGTGAAATGTTTGTTAAAACTGATATTATAACTATAAAGCCATAAATTGGAATTATTTATTACATTCCCATCCATTATCACCAGGTGCGGTCAGAATATGAGCTGTGTAAAAAGCGACGAGTTCCCAGAATGACGTATGCTCAAACATTCGAGGCAGCATTTGCAGAAGGACCCAAGACATTTAGACCTTTAGCAGGAGCTGCGGGGTTTGTATTTCTACAAATGTGCATTATTTTCAGTCGAAAAGGAAAATAGTCAAAAGACTCTTGATGTTAATATTAATCATATTTAATTATACGTCATTATATTGTATGATACGTTAATTATAACTTAGTACAACATCATCCTCTCCACATATGATGGTTTTTTGGAAATGTTTACGACATTCTTCCTCCATATTTTTTACTACTTTTTTCAAACACCTTTCCTGGGACATCATGGAATTTAAAATCATTTATTCAGATGTAATATACAAGTCTCATCGATTGGCGTTCACTGAGATAATTTTACCTGATTAAGTCGCTTCAGTATCCTCTGTATGAATTCATCGCCGGGAATAGAAGACTGTCTTCATGGACGGTTAGTCCACTTTTGTCATTATTTTATACAACATCGGTTTTCAAATTTTAAATATTTTTCTTTTCTTACAGGGTGGCGTGCAAAATAATTCTCTTTTTGTTTCAAGGCGGTGCTTGTTGCGTGTACATTGTATTCGTGGCTGAAAACCTGAAAGCGGTAAGGGATCTTAGTGGACATAGCCCATTTCACTTATGATTATAATCAAATTCTGATATAATTTACCTAGTGAGCTGTCTCCATTTTTATTTTTTCCATTTCTCATAGTTGCTCTCTTTTAGTATAGTGAATCACGAAAAAAGCAGTTAGCTCGATTCTACCTTGTTCTTCGATAATTTTGACCTCAACCGAGAAAAAACAATAATCGAACCAACCAGATTCTGATGTATAGCTATTTGGTGTTACTTCTTGATCGATAGTCTGATTCCTGCTCTGGAGAGTTTACGGCCATTATACTGTCAAGCTGGTGAATGAAGCATCACTGAAAAAAATTGTGTGCTGTTTCAGCACCTAGGATGTCAAAAATGTGTCTGGTGATCCTTAGATGCTACCATGATTGCCCGCGCAATTGAATTTGGATTCACAAGATGTAAAATTACCTGCGGGGGCAGCAAAGGCAGCATCTTGGGATCACCAGGCACTTCTTTGACATCCTAGATGCTAAAACAGCATATTACTTTTTTCAGTGATCTTATCGGCATCGATATGAGGGGAAAATGGACAAATATCCCTGATCATGACGTCCCAATCGTAACAACCCAAAGACATAGCATCGACATATTCCATCTCTCTCTAAATGATTCGTTTATGAGATCCCTCAGATTCTGCACTACGGCCTCCTTAGAAATGTTTGCCGATCGTCAAGTTCAATAAACGTTGCCGTTATAATTCCATTAATTTTATTAATTTTTTGCTTAAAAGCTAAAATGTTTAAAATTCCTTTAAAAATTGAAATTTTGCTGCTCTAACTTATTGACGTTTGATGTGCCAAAAAGAAAGTAAGCCTTTCAGCAATAATGGTTTTTCTTTTGTTCATTTTAGGTGGGAGATCAGTACTTTGGCAAAACGGATATCCGGCTCTACATGGCATACTTGCTGGGGCCTTTGATCCTGATCTGTTGGTTGCGTAACTTTAAATATTTGGCACCGGTGTCGTCCTTTGGTAACGTAATGACGTTGATTTGCTACTGCATCACGTTTTACTATATGCTCTCCGATTTACCGAGTTTCTCCACCAGACAAGCGGTTGTTGAGTTGGATCGGTTTCCTCTTTTTATCGGAACGGCTCTTTTCGCGATGGAGGCGGTTGGAGTGGTAAGTTTTTTAACAGATCTCTACGATGAACATGTTTTATTTAAAATGTATCACAAAAAATCTCTTGAGATGACATTGTTGATTGTGAAAGATGAAAGGATTAAGGATGATAGTTGTGATTCCAAAAATATTTAAGGTTGAAAGATTCAGCCACAGGAAAAATAGTGCAATGAACATTACTTTTACTTGGTTCCGTATATTGTCTAAACAGCAAGTACCCTTAGCAGACCTACTTCATGATTGCAAAGTTTCAAGTCATAAATGACGATTTTTCGTCATTTTTACCTATGAGCATATCAAGAACAATTTTGGTGAAAGGGAGAGCCACTGGTAAAAAAAACCTCTTGGACCAATGCCGCGGTGCATTGACTTAAGAGTGCAGTTTCTTGTCGCCGGATTTAAGAGTCTTGAACTCTTGTTTCAAGCGGATTTTGCATTGATTCAATTCAAACGTGAATTGAATCAATGCAAAATCCGCTTGAAACAATATTTCAGGACTCTTAAATCCGGCGGCAAGAAACTGCACTCTTGAATCAAGAGGTTTTTTTTTTTACCAGTGAGGTGCAAGCGCCGATTGGACGCATTTATATCAAATGGAACCCTATTCATTCTGATATGAGCTCTAAGATCCATCAGTATGCATGCATGGCACAGCTCATGCCACAATAGATGCAGTTCCTCTTGGTTCAAATGCATTCGATGTATCCTCTTTCAGGCATTGATTGGCCACATATGATTAAGACTTCTCTAGGAGAAGGTAGGAGCACTGGAACATAGGTCTCTCAGGAGGGGGCAGGAGTTAAGCCTCTGGACCTTTTGGGAGCAGAATGAGGAAGCAAAAAATTACTTTTGAATACACGCTATTTAGTAATGCATAACTTAGAATAAGAGACAAACTTTGAAACAAATGAAAAATCCATGCGAATACCATCGAGCAGTTTCATTACATGGTCCTGTACTGCTCCCGCGGACCTCTCTTTTGACTGAAGATGACTATTGCTCTCCAACCCATTGAGGAATTACTCGAGCTAAATCTGTGACGCATGATGATATATAGACGAACTTTTCATTAACAAGGATAGTGCTTAACGAAAGATAGAAATGAGAAGTTCAAAACGCCTTCAAAACGTTGAATATGCAATCAAACACTATCTCCGTGTTAATTAAGTTGTATTCATCGCTAATTGAAGGAACTTCAAAATGTAGGATTACGGACCTACAGCACCACTCTAAGAAAAAACGCCTAATAAATACTCGAATGTTGCAAAACTGTCCTCCATAAAATATTTATTTTAAAGGAAAGTTATGAAAATTGTTTCGTTGAATATTCAGATAGGTACTTTAAATTCGATTGCGAATGAAGTTTTCTGAAAAAATATTAATGAATATAAATAAATAAATATAAATAAGAAAACATTCACATGTTTCCCTGAAATTCGTAATTTATTATAGTTCAAAGATACTTTTGCAACGCCTCGGAACTCATACGCCCGTTTCTTCTTAGTGTGGCCGTTAATAGAGTAAAGAAAATGATTAAAGAAGCAATTGGCAAAGAAGACAAAAGAAAAATGAAGCTATCCTAATGATCGAAACGGGAGGTTCTTATAGACTATTCTTAAAGCCCTCCTTTGCCTATCCCAACCAGGCGCTTCCAATATTAAGATCGCTTCATTTTCCATTTGTCTTCGATATCCATCGCTTTGTCTATCGATTTATTTAATCAGCCTGCAAAGTAGTAGTACAGGCTCCAACTTTCTCATTCTTCTAGGTGATGCCTCTGAAGAGTGAGATGAAAAATCCACGTCAGTTTCGGGGCTGGTTTGGTGTGCTAAACTGTGCAATGGTACCTATTACGATCCTCTACCTTTTGGTAGGTCTTGCTGGATACCTAAAATACGGAGACTCAGCAAGAGGCAGCATCTCACTGAATTTGCCGGATAATGAAGTGTAAGTACCGTTTCCACGTCTCTTTAAAATTTACAGAGTAAATAATCCCTTCCTGTAGGCATATAATATTTTCAAGGAGGCGCAGCGAAGGACACTCAAGCTGGCAAATTCACTCACTCAACTTGCCGAATAATGGACCGCGTTATAAGCAGAAAAGAGCCAAGCCACATCAGCTGTTGCCAGATTTAATTGGCCAATTTAATTTTTATATGAAAATGGTTTTGCGGATGTTTGTGCAAATTTTCGTGCATTTTCTGGATATTACGAGGCAAATTCCATAAAATTGTCTAAAAAATTCGCACAAACGTTCTCTTGTAAAAAATTAAATTGCCTGATTAAATTTGGGGATAGCTGATGTGGTTTCGTTCCTCTCTGCTAAACGCGGTCCTAATAAAGTGGCCCATTTTCGAATTCATGATTATTTTATTATTACACGGTCAAATACCTCTCGCTATAGTATAAAAAAAATCGGATTCAGAACAAAAAATTATCAAAGAGGAAAGGGGACAAACTCTCTCTTTCCTGAAAGTATAGTAATTTCTAATTTTGTCGTTTTTCGGTGATACAAGAGACAGCATCTTTAATTAGTCGAGTTAAGAGAGGAACTAAACACGCAATTTGGCATGGAGCTTAGCGCAGAGCGGAATGATGACGAGGACTTGAGATGAAAAGAACAAGCCCTCGGCGCGGCGGTCAGCATATAACATATATTAGCGCCTACAAGACTGCATGAATACTTCAAGCATTGCGCCAAACACAGTGCGGTCAGGAGCGGTTGGCGTGAAACGCACAGCGCCTACAAGACTACAGGGATACTTCACGCATTGCGCCAAACACAGTGCGATCAGCGCGGCGCAGCGGCGGAAGTCAAAATTATTAAACCACATTTATGTTTGTTCTTTCATAATTTTTTGGTTCATTAGGACTTTGTCCATACAGAGATAGGTTTATGAAACTTAACGTTCGCGCTAAGTTCGGTGTATTTTTGCTAGTAGTGTTGACAGGGCTTTCGCAAAAAATGCATCCAACACTAGTAGGTAAACGCGTGTTATGCACCCCTCCCCCTCTGGCACAATCACTTGATGGTTTTAATTGATGTTTCAAAACGAATGAGAAGAGGGCGGCAAAATTCAGGCGGCCCATGGGCGGCAAGTAGATAAATCCGGCCCTGGTGTGAGTTATAATTATATTTCTACTTGGTTCCTATTATAATAAGTTTAAACGGTCAAATCGACTAGTTTTCTTGAATAAGTAAATCAAATGCTCACATAATAATCCAGAATATACCCATGCTAGTTTAATTAGACCATGCTCTCTAAATTCAACTCCAATCTAACATGCTCTCTGCGCCCTAAATTATGTTTAGCTTCCTTGTTTAATGTTGCAGTCCCGCGCAATGTGTAAAAGTAATGCTGGCCTTCTCTGTCTATATTTGCTACGCAATCTGCGCCTATGTAACGTTTCAAATGCTGTGGGGTGATTATTTGGAACCAAAATTTGAAGAATCGAAGAAAAAATTAGTTTACGAATACATCGGAAGGACACTACTCGTTTTAGTGACATGTAAGTGTTAAAACATTTTGAATTTATTTCTTTTACGTGCGACTGTTTGAATGGATATCCCTATTTAAGCACTTCGTGTACTTTCAGCTGAGCCTGACTCGAAGCGTTTCACATACATTTCTCATTTTGCCCGTGACCATTATCAGGAAAACTAACGTCACTGACCAAAAACTCGTAATTGAGCTGATTGTGAGATATCCAGACCATTTCTGCAAGAAGCATTGTCAAGGATTTTTGCACAAAAACATGTCAAAGTTAGATCGACCCGGAATTATGACTATCTAAAGTTTAGAGTGCAGTGCAAGGAAAATTTTACCAACGTTTGCTGAAGCCTCAAGCAAAAGAATTGCATTGCAAAACGCGTTTTAATAGCGCAAAAATAACTGAACAAGCTTATTACTTATGTTTTGAAGCACAACAGTTTTTCGTTGAAACTGAATTCACTATTTTTCAAACTATATTGAAAAAAAGAATCTATCTCCTAAGAAATATACTTCCCAGCATCCAGGTCCCTTTTCCGGTCGAAATTCATACAATAAAATAGCAATCAATTCGTTTCTGCACGTCATTTGAAAAAAAATGTAACGTTAAAATAAATCTTTCTTAAAATTTACTTGCAATCAGAAGTTTCCGTGCTTATTTTAGAAAATGCGACATTTTTCGTGAAGTTCCTCAAAGAAGTCTTGTCTCTGAATCATTTTACCTACAGTAGTAAGATTATGTAATTTTAAAGTTTCAAAATTCGCCAAAATATGTAAATATTTTTTAATACTTAAACGGAGAAATAAAAACACCTGATCCTGTATGCTTGCAGTTGGACTGGCAGTTTCGATCCCGAACTTAGAGTTATTCATATCGCTGATCGGCGCCCTAGGATTGGCGAATTTGGGCGTTGCTTTCCCAACTATAATGGAGTTGCTCACACGTTGGGACAAATATCACGGCTGCCTTTTCGCTCTCTTTCTACTCAAAAATATCTGTCTGTTATTCGTAGCCGTTTACGCATTTTTCATTGGAGGATCCACCAGTATTATCAACATCTACAAGAAAGTAATCGTAGGCTCGTGATGTGCGTATTTCATAGGATTTATTGAAATCACTCCGTCCAAAGACTGAAAATTTGGAACAGTTTTCAGTCAATCTGATTTCTGGTAAGAAAACGTACAAGGGAACCGTGGCCTTGGTTTGCGTGCAATACACGCGAAGAACATCAGGCTTTGAAAAGTCTGAATAATGACCATTCTTTATGATTTCCATGGCAGATTATTCAGAAGATAATTTCACTTATTTCTCCTGGTTTCATAAAACCATTAAATTGATTGAGCGATAAAATACACCTGTGATTTCATCTCAACTAGGGTTCTGAATTGCAGGTGAGTAGAAGCTCATTTTTTTAAAAAATAATTACGTGGAGAGTGAAAAATCGAGGTAAATAAAGTGTGTAAGCAAGGAATGTTCCTTATCTTCATAAATTTTTTTTTTTTTAAAAAAAATATGACCGAGTTAGTTTCTAGCGTTCCAAAAAGTCATGAATGCTTTCTCGGAAGAGTTAAATTTTTAGCTCATATAGATATTAAATCAAGAAAAACGAACAAAAAGTTTATTTTGTTTATCATGTAATGTTAACACTATAGATCTCTATCAAAGATAATCGTAAAATTCAATAGTTTTTATTTATTAGAGCAACTTCACTAACGATTCATAGTGCTTGTTTTTAAATTATAATTTCATGTGTTGCCTGTGTCTACTTTATATATTTACGAGTTTTACTTTGTAATTTTTGAAAGATGACGTCGACTTTTAGTCGCTCCGATATTAAGCATGAAAGAGTTAAGAGTAAAAAGTATTGATTTTCGTCAAGCAACCTCTCAAAGGTGAGAGCTACTATGAAGTTGAATTAAAGACAAGATTTTGGACAAAGACTTTTGTTTTACGTACGATACACTGCATACCTGTGTAAATGAAGGCACTTGATCACCTGCAATTCCAAGCAGAGTTGATATTCTTACCACGGCTCATGCAGCTAACTGCGATGAAATTCTTACAATCAGTAATTTAAACTGTTTGGTTCATCGTGCTCTGACGACATGACATATCAAATCAAAATTTAGAAATGCCTAATCAAAATGAAAAATTGTTGATAATAGATGTCCAAAGACGTATTTGTGCACCAAAATTGTAACAAGCAGTATTTATTAGTTATGTTGGACTTTTTTTGCAAAGATCTGCGTAGAATATTAAAAACTTTGATGGTTCAAAATGTGTGTTGGGCGTTGAAAATACTGTAATAAGCTGTTCAACTGAAAAAAAAATTTCTAGGAGCTTTGCTGGAAACCTGCCACCGAACAGTTAAGGCTCTATTGTGGTTTTTGGTTGGTTGTGACTGTATTTTACTTAGCTGACTGGTGTAAAAAGATAATGAACAGACCTGAACATCACTAATTGAATTAATATTTGAGTATTTTAAAAAAACAAGTTAAATTTTGTTTAACCATTTTGTTTTTACAGATGTGCTGATAGTCAGTAAAGCAACTATTCATAACTCATTCCGTGTTAGTTTTCATCACTCTTAAAATACGTGTTTGCAACGAACACAATCGATTATTTACCACAGCTTCAAATGGGGAAATATCGATAGATCGCAAAGCACGTCACGCCACTGCTAAATATGTCACTCCTATGACGTAAGAGCGTATCTCGATTTCCACGCGAGCCTTGTTGTACATAAGACTCTATGCTTTTTGGGGCTCATGTGGAAATACTGCCGTGGAAGATCGCCGTATGAACCTACAGACGTTGCTAAGTTTCCTTCGATAAAAACTATATTTTACTGGGAAAATTGTGAATATTTGTTTCCAAAATTTTCAGACAATTTTGTACGCAATTGAATCTAAAACATCAGAAAATTTCAAAGAAAAATGTGCATGAATGTCGTCAAAAATACATCTTTTATCGAGGGAAATTTGGCAACTATTGGATGTTCATACGGCATTTTTCTTTAGCACGGCAGAATAGAGATACGCCCTTACGTCAGAGGAGCGACGAATTGAACGGAGTCATATAAATTAATTATGATTCCTAAATTTGAGACAGAGAAACTTGGATACGGCAGAAGAACACGATTAACAAGTTGAAAGACTATACACTCGAGAATGACTCCTCGGGCAGTTTAAAATCCTTACGGATATCCAAAATATCATTTATATCTGTCCGTGAACTTGGAATGTGTTGGCGACCAAGATTCTTATCGGACGCCACACTGCGTCTCTACCGCCTCGAATGATAGCCGGACATTGGTTGACGCAACTTTCATCCGAACGGATTTAAGGCAAAACAGCCCAACTGCATTTCACGTTGCATAATTATCCCCACGGTTTTCTTTTTTTAAAAAGAAAGTAAACAATATAACTTCTTGAAATTTTCCGGGAATTTTTAATGGTTCCTAACTATCATACTCACATTATGTCAGGTCAAAATGTTGCTCAGTTTTCTCATAAAAAGTTGGAATTTATGAAGAGATCGTGCAACGTTTGATGCAGTTAGATTGATTTTGGTTGATGCCGTCTGTTTGATATTGGTGGAATCACTTCGCAGTAGAGAAAGGTGTTCGTTCATAAATGAATATGGCGTGTCAAAATTCTTCATTGAGCGACTTCCGTTCATCTATTCAGGATTCAAAAGATCATTATGAGAGTTAGGAATGGACCGAGCACATCAGAAAGGAGCCGACTCAAATTTTCGAAAAAATTGAGTTAGGAATGTTTTTGAGTCTCTCTACTTGATACTTACTCCTGTCAAAAACTAGGAGTCGAAAAGAGAAAATTGTTTGAAAAAAAGGGGTTATTAAAGTTACTTTCTCCATTGAGTTTTGTGGAGGAATAAAACCACAGACCTTCTTTTTTAATAACGTCATCCTCAAGAAACTCAAGAAACAGACGGATCCGCACTTTAAAGATCTTCTTATCATTAGATATCGCACTCGTCGTGAAGATATTAGGCGGTCAGTTAGTTCACCTCAGTTTGACGTTTAACGTCGTTGAAGTTTTGCGTTGCATCCTCTACATCACTAATTGAACAAAAGAGGAAGAAACCAAGGGTGTCACTGCCGCGGTGGATGACGTCAAAAACCCGAATTTTCAAAGAGCGATAGCTCGGTTAATATTGAACGTAGAAAGTTGTGATTTGGACAGATCTATTATTTTTAGCTAATCTACAAGAATCAAGCATCAAATCACCAGGATCGGATTTAGGGGATGGCCATATGGGCCACGGCCCATGGTGGAAAATTTAGGGGGCGGAAAATTTTGCAATTGTTTTAATGTAGGTATCAAAAAAAGAGAGAAAAAAATCGGATTCAGAAAATAAATTACAAACGAGAAAAGGCGACAAAATCTATCATTTCCTGAGAGTAAAAGTATAGTAAATTTTAATTTTGTCGTCTTTTGGGGATACAAGAGACAACACCTTTAATTAGTCGAGCTAAGAGAGAAATCAACCACGCAATTTGACCTGGAACGGAGCGACGCGGCGCGGCGGTCGGCATGAAACGCATAGCGCCTACAAGACTGCATGAATACTTCACGCATTGCGTCGGACACAGTGCGGTCAGCAGCGGTCGGCGTGAAACGCATGGCGCCTATACGACTGCATAAATACTTCACGCATTGCGTCAATCACAGTGCGGTCAGCAGCAGTCGGCGTGAAGCGCATAGCGCCTACAGGACTGCACGAATACTTCACGCATTGCGTCAAACACAGTGCGTTCAGAAGCTGTCGGTGTTTTCAGTAAAAATAATGTATTTGAATGAAAATTTACTTTCCAAGACCGTGAAATTTTATTTCGCATCTCTGGGAGGGTAACGAACCCAGCGAGCGGGAGAATCCCTGGCGAGGGTGGCCGGTGCGGGTCCCTGTTACGTCAAACCGCAGCGCGGCGCGTCGTCGTGCCAATAGCGCACAGAGCGCGGGGCGCTGAGCGGCGCGGCGCGGCGGCGGCGTCGGTGCTGGACTCGGAGGCTGGATCAGAAAGAGAACAATCACGGTTTGAAAGTGAAATGACTTGAAATGGAAAGCTTGCATCTCCCCGCCCTGCGTCGCGGCGC